>JBBPLQ010000142.1:0-47680 GCA_038089855.1 Royoungia palumana
TCTCCCCCTTTTCAGTTACTCACATGTATGTCCCATGTATGGGAATAGAACTCCACTTCACACAAGCGCCTGCAGCAGAAGGGTTCATCAAAGACATGCAAAATATCCTAAACCAAACAAAACAAAACATAGAAAAAGCTCAGGAACAAATGAAGTTTCAAGCAGATAAACACCAAGCAGCAGCACCAGATTACAAACTAGGCGATAAGGTGTGGCTTGCCACAGATAACCTTAACATCACAAACTGGTCTAGAAAACTCTTGGATAAATGGATAGGCCCTTATGAAATCATATCCTTAAAAGGCACAAATGCAGTAGAATTTAAACTCCCATGATCAATCAAAACCATCCAGTTGTCAACATCTCACATGTCAAACTGTATGTATATGGAATGCCTAGATGGCCAACCAGTTGACTGGCCTGGACCAGTTACCATAACAGAAGACCATGATGTTGAATACAAGGTTGACTATCTCATTGATTCAAGACTCAAAGGTCGAACCCTAGAATACCTCGTATACTGGAAAGGATACAATGAAATGGAGCACACATGGGAGCCGGCTAAAAACCTTACAAACAGCCCAGACACTGTAAAAGACTTCCATGAAGCCAACCCATCCATACCCTGCAAACTACATGTCAACTATGAAGATAGGGGGGCAGGTGGTGTAGTGGTACCACCTGCTTGACCCTTGTGGTAAAGTTGAGAGTTCAACTCTCGCCCCCCTCCCATTTCTACCACTACCTGAGACACGTGACCCTGAGCAAGGATGTCAATGCCATGGAAAGAGTACTGCACATGATATTGGTGTGCAGTGGGCAAGGGCCACACCCCTGAAGTGGGTTTAGGGTCTAAATGGAAAATTGGGAGGCTTCAGCCATTGGGACCATTTCCTAGCCTATGATTGGTCAGACAGGAAGGCTTTAAGCCAAGCAGGCATAACCCTGATTATAAAAACTATTCCCCATAAAAGGGGAGCACACCTGGTGAAAATATATGTACCAATCATACTCTAACCAATTCCCCTTCATAAACAACCCCCCCTTGTAACCATGTGTCCTTTCTTATACCGAACATTCAAGTGGCCCTTAGCACTTCCTTAAATGGAACACCCCATACTCAGTTGTCTATTGCCGAACAGGTGGTTGCTTACACAGGAGCCTTTGACACACGACACACTCAACCCCTATTTGGCACTTCAATCGGACTTGGATGTGATGCTTTGGGAGTGTGGGAACCAGGATCTATTAACAGGGTTTGGGAGGCCCAGAGGACTGGAGAGTGATGGAGGATTCCTGAGTTCAAGAGAAGTGATGATCCTGGGCTGTTATTACCAAAGATGGCATGTTGACTAGTGGAGGGGTCACAGAGTTAGGGTTACAAGCTTGTGGTGGGGTGTTGGGTTGTGGATTAGGGGTTCAGACATTCCAGAGCATGGTCTTAGATTATGCATAGATAAGTGGTATATCCACAGGATCTCTAGTCAAAGTGTAACATAGGGCATTGCGCCCCAACAGCACTATAAACAGAGATTTTAAAAAATAAAATAAAATAAAATAAAAAACTATGAAGATTTCAAATCTATGTTCAATTCTATCCCTATGCCCATAACAGATGTTGAAAACACTGCTGTTAATCTCCTTGGCCATTCTGATAATGATCATCTGGAATCTGATCATCAGTAGGAGGGTAGTGTTACAAACATGTCAATTAACCCCTATGTTTTCAACCTTGAGCAACACTTCACTCAAACACATGTCTTCAATCCAGACCATCTGTTACAAATGCGTCAATTAACTCCTATGTTTTCAACTTAGAGCAACACTTTGCTCAAACACATGTCTTCAATCCAGACCATCTGTTACAAATGCATCAATTAACTCCTATGTTTTCAACTTAGAGCAACACTTCGCTCAAATACATGTCTTCAATCCAGACCATCATACCTCATGATGCGCCTTATGCCAAACCTATGCTCGGATCTTAATCCTATTGGCTGCCACACTTGCATAGCCAAGCACAGCCCTATGGAACATTCTATGACATTCTAACCAATAGTGTTTCTCTCTCTTATCTATGACATCACATGCTTACTGATGCTGTGTTACGAACACTCCTAAACCCCTATCCTCAACCCCTGTCTTCATGCCTACCAACCCAATCTTATCTTATCAACAAGTCTTCATCCCTCAAGAACACTATGTCGTTCCTCCCACCTTTCACCCAGACTTGTTCTAGACTCTTTATGCCTCATGCCAAACCTGTACTCAAAACCTATTCCTATTGGCTGCCACATCACACAGCCTCATTATGTCGTACGATTCTATTCCTCCAATCATATTAATACTTTTACACAGCCTACATGGCACCACATTCATTACCCAATCACGGTCACTTTACTTACTTCCTTTTATGGTATAAAGTCTGGCACACTAGTTACGCACAGACCAGGACACAAATAGATACAAACACTTTAGAGTAGTATATATACCTGAGCTGTACTTTGATAGTCCTCAGTTTAAATCACTTTGATCTTTCCACTCAAACAATCTCCTCAGAGCTAGTCACTCTTGATTCGACTACTACACATCATCCTATTGATTTGGGTGTTGTTTCATGCTGTGCATCGTTCCACTTTCATTAGCCAATCACATTCGTTCACTTATGGAATTCTCTAGAATAACACAAATAAGTACAAACATGGATGAGTAGTATATAAACCCAATGTCAACACCAGAGAACTCCAGTAAAGTTCTTCTGGTCTTTCCTCTTCATTGACTTGAGAACTCCACAACACTCCATCTCTTCACTCAACAGCTCTTGTCTTTGAGAGTTGTTTCAGTCATCCAGTATGTCAATCTATCATTACTCTCTCTAGTCTGGCCCAATGTTAAGGCTATGTCAGAATTCCAGCAACAACTCTGGTCAACTCTGGATCTAACTCCAGAGTTGTGTGAGGGGTTTGGGACTTTGGCTTCAGTGACTTGGAGCGGAGTGCTGTGCCCTTACTGTCCTTATTGATGGTCCTGGATTTCAGAGGACAAAGGGGACAGAGTGGGTGAAGAGATGAACTTGGAGTGGAACGAGACAAGAGAGGAGTGCCAGGGAAGTCTAAGTCAATATTCAAGCTGATGTATCTATGACAAAACTTGGACTTATATACAGAGGTTGGAGGACATAACTAGATGAAATAAGTCTAGGATCAGAAGGGTTGGAGTAAGGGGTCGGAGTCAGAAGGGCTGGAGTAAGGGTTGGAGGCAGAGAATGGACAAGGGTCGGTGGAGAATGTACAAGGTACATAAAGTAGAGAATGGAGACAGAGAATGTACATGCAGGGTCGGAGGTAACTAGGGACGGAGGTTTTACATGACGAGAATGAAATGGAGTGTAAACTATAATGAAGACATGGAGGACAGAGTGACAGAATGAGATGGAGGGACAGAGATACTATGGGTGAGATATTGAAGTGCACGAAGGCACCAGAGTTGCATTTTGGAGGTACAGAGTTGCATGGAGGAACGGCATGTGACACCCAACTTGGAGTAGGTATAGGACAGACTACATGGTTATGTCCAGATCTAGCCAGTTGGGAACATAGATAGGAGAGCTGGAAGACTGTCAAGTATAGTCCAGTCTGAACAGTGCTTCTAGAGACAGCCAAAGGCTGGTTTGCTGATGTACATATATGTGACTGTGCCACAAACTTTCAGGTCTTTGCATAGACTGTATACAAAAGGTATGGTCTGTGTACATAAATGACATGTCTTTTCAAGTTCCCAGTCACTTTACTGTGACAACTGTTGGTCTGTCGAGTCTGTCAATAGTCCATGCAGTTCCCACACTGGCAGTCATGGTGTCATATTGATGGCCTCAGGCTACTATGCACTATGCAATATGCATTGTGGTTCAACTTCACACTGCCCCATGATGGGATCTGTAAAAAAGTATGCAGTACAAGATTTATGCACCAGGCCTGTATATAATATGAGATAGTCTATTGTAGTCTACAGTGTGTCCAATCAGTGAAATGTACATTCAGTGCAGTGCATAGCCTGTAAATGTGTCAAAGCATTCAGAGCTTTATCAGGTTAGCTATCTCATTTAAAATTCTGTCACTGGGCCAGTAATTTTCTGACTGCCAACTGCCAAACAATGAAGAATTCTCCTGAGCTGATCGACTACAGCCTTTACTTGGTCACCGGACGTGAACTACTCCCGGCAGGAAAGGTATCTCTCACAATTCAGAGACTGACAACTCAGCTCATCCCACACCCAATAGGCATACCATGATTTTCTCAGAGAAGTAACTTTCCCCCCTTACATGGCGATAAAGCCCTGACTTGTATTTCAATTAGGCTCTGGAGGGCGGTGTCACGCTCGTACAAGTTCGGGAGAAGAACACAGATACAGCTGAAGTGCGTTGGACGTTTCCAACCCATCTTCTTTTACCGACGATCTTTGCGGGTGGATTGCCTCGAACCCCTAGTTCCTGCAGATCGCCAATGAAACAAAGAAGCTGTGTGGAGAATATAACGTTCCCCTCATCATCAACGACCGGATCGACATCGCCCTAGCCATTGATGCGGATGGTGTTCATCTCGGACAGGCAGACATGCCAATACATGTGGCCCGAAGGCTTCTCCCTCCTGGTAAAATTATTGGCGTGTCCTGCAACAGCGTAGACCACGTCAGGAAAGCCGTCCAAGACGGTGCCGATTATGTCGGCATCGGGGCTGTATGGTCGACCAATACAAAGCAACTCACGAGCTCTGTCCTTGGAGTACGAGCAGTGGGACCACTACTTGCAGCTCTGGATGGCACTTCCGTGAAAGCCGTTGCCATAGGTGCCGTCAAGCCCCGGTTTTCCGGTCTACTGACTAACGTGGAGCACCAGGCGGTATCAAGTCCAGTAACTTGTTGAGAACGCTACATGGGTCTGTTTCGACAACGGGGCATAGGTTAGATGGGGTTGCAGTCGTCTCAGAAATAGTCGCTTCTCCGAAACCACTCGAAATCGCCAAAAAACTCAGGGATTCCTATCGCTGTTGGTCCAGCCTGAATCTAACCAGACCATCTACGACGTACACCACAGATACCGTGAAGGACGCGGTTGCTCGCTTATTACGCGTCATCAAGGACACAAACCCACTTATTCACCAGGTAAGTTTGCCGTTTTTATGAATTGCTTCGTTGACATGGGCCGATGATCTTCATCAGATCACGAACATCGTCGTGGCGAACCAGTCTGCTAACGCCACTTTGGCGTTAGGTGCAAGTCCGATCATGGCCTCTGCACCAGAGGAGATGTACGACCTGAGCCGTATCCTCGGGGCGTTGCTGGTCAACTTTGGCACGGTCAAAGACAAGGAGGCCATGTCACTTGCCGGACAATTTGCGAATGACGCGAAGAAGCCGGTGATTTTTGACCCTGTCGGTGTGGGGGCGACAGAGTTTCGTCGCAATGTTGCTGCCGAATTGCTCAACGCTTGGCAAGCAAGCGTGATCAAAGGCAATGCGGGAGAACTCGCCGCACTTGCTGATTCATCGGAGGTCTGTCGTACATTTCGTCCCTCCTTCACGTGCCATGATTAGAACGCATGTAATGACGAATCGTTGTCAGGTCAAAGCCAGGGGTGTCGATAGCATTGGTATTGGATTTGCTGACCCTGCGACATTTGTCAGGGATCTGGCAAGGAAGGAACGTGAGTCGGTCGTGAACCTATTTCCTCCACACATACATACAACTTTTCAAATTCTAGAATGCGTCGTCGCTCTCACCGGAGTCACTGATTGGGTTTCTGACGGAAATTGTATTGTGATGCTTTCAAATGGACATAGACTACTTGGCGACATAACTGGCTCCGGATGTCTGGTAGGCACCTGTATAGCCACGTTCTGTGCCGCAGCCTCGGAGCTAGGAAAGAATGAGGATGGCACCGCGACACTCGTGAAAGGTGACATGTTGATGGGAGCGGTCGGCGGGTATGTTCGCCAACGTTGTCATTGTCATTTACTTACACGTCAAAGCATCCTGGCGCTTAGCATTGCAGGAGAACGTGCCGCATTGCGGCCTGACGTGCAGGGATCAGGAACATTCCTACCCGCTCTTATCGACGAACTTTACAACTTGACTTCGGAAAGTATCAAGGAATATGGTAGAGTGGAGGTGATAACCGTATGATAACGGACGTCTCCGCGGAAACACGACTCGGCTGCACTACTCATCCGACAAGATAAAATGTGAGCTATCCCAAAGAATCAACGTCGTTGGGGACATCAAGAATCTTCGTGAACGGCATCGACGGCGTTGGCTGGAGCCAATTCTTCTCGTCATAGTGTGCATGGGGCGGACTATCGATCATGTGGAAAGTGTATGCATAGCGAGTTTGGTCGCTCGTATTTCGCTCAGACTTGTGCAACACATTGCCGTGGATCAGTACCAAGTCCCCTACGAAAACGCCTCCAGACACATTTTGGTGAATAAGGAAATACAAGCTAACCTGGTTCGCAAGTCTGTAAAACATAGCCGGTACTTGCGATGTCAGACTTTACGTTCAAATTGGGAAGGGGAGGTGGGCAGATTTCCTCAAACCAAGTTCCGCCTCCGGGCTTGCGTACAAAGCGCTTGGTGATCGGTGTGGTAAGATGCGATCCTGGCAGGAAAGAAAGTGCACCATTGGATTGCGTACACCTTTCCAGCGGGATCCAGAATCCGAGGGCAGTGGGAGGGGACGTATACTGGTGTAGTTGATGTGATATAGCATCAGTGGAAGTCTTCAAGTCGAGGCAGTTACTCACGAGGAACGTCCTTCATGCGACGAGCAGGATGAGTCGACATTGTGATCCATCCATTACGCAGTGACTCACGAATCATTGTGTTCAGGAACTGATCAGCTATCGTGAGGATCGATGAGACAAACCAAATGCGAGCCTAATTACCAGCACCCCCAATCTCTGGTTGTTTGAAGATAATCATTGACTGGAGGGCTGTCGCAGAGAATTACTAAACGATAAAGGGACCAGAGATTCCGCTGGAAATTAACTCACCAACCGGGTCGCGATGGAACTTGAGATCCCTCACTAGAACCTTCAGCTTGTCATTCTCTAGGGTCACCCGACGGAAGACCGGATCGAGTACATGTAATGCTGCGACATGTTTGAGTAAACAGTTCCAAATGCCAGCTGACAGCATACCGTGTCCGATCTTATTCACTGCCTTGGTTTTATCCCGAGTAAGTCGGCCATTGTCATCCACAGCGTCTTCCTCTAGGAAATAGCATATCTTATCGCCCGAGTTGAGGAAGTAGTCGTCACCCACGTGACTCTTCTCATTCGTAGTGAACTTCGTCTGACGATTCGATTTGAGCATTCTCCTCGGCAAGGCGGTGATCGGAGTACTCACACGCGGGTGGTTTTCCACATTGAAGTCACTTAACAGATCTTTCGAACGTCGGAGTAGAGATGAGACCTGGTCTGACGACAGGAATCTTGGGATGCAAATGTAACTGTCGACAACGGTTGTGTTAGATTGCCTACCCAAAACGTGAAACAGGATTCATACCCATCTCGATGAAACTGGAAATGTAACACGATTAGCTGAGCGCGAGCCTGAGCTGAAAGATCAGATATATGCTGACTTGGTCGAGTTGCTCTTGCGTTAGTAATTCCGGCATGGTCAAGGGAAACTATGATCGTCGATATCAACTTGGAGTCCTCTGGCTAGAATCCTTGGATCAAAAAACTGTTAGATACACGGCGGTAACCGTGAGAAGGCTAAAGTCACACAGAAGACCGCGGCCATGCATCGATTACTGTGCATAGGAATGACTACAATAGGATTATGATCACGGGTACTCGATGGTATAGGCTAAACTGTACAGGAGGCTCAGTTGAAGCGCAAAAGGTCGTTTCAGGCCTCCGAGTCCGCTGCGTTATCATCTGCATCAATATTCTCTCCATTGTTCAAGCGCTGAATGAGATGGTCGATCTTTGTTTTATGAATTCGGTGGTGCTCCTGCCACCCTTTCCAGGGGTGATGAGGGTGCTGTAATGAAGCCGCTCACAAATTGACCTTTTTAAAGAATGTAGGGTAGGCATACCTGTCGCCCAAAGGCCTGAAATATCTTATCGGACGTGCCCTCGGGCTTTGTGAAAAAATATTTGGCGAGAAGAATGTCGTCTGAGCGGGAATATCGCATCTTCTTTTCGGGTGGTTGCGGCAAAGGATCATCGCCTTCTGTCCGATTCAATTCGTGTTTGTGGCGACGCCAAAACTTCATCCATGATGCACGAGAGTGGTGGGGTGCCTGTAAAGAGAATGAATATTTTGTGATACTCGTCAGTCTGTATAATGACCTTAGTAGCGACGTCTTTCCAAAACGCTACCATGTCAAAGCGATCCTGAGATCTGTTCGGAAGTCGGTGAAAAATAGTTTGAAATTTCTATGAACTTAACCTACTTCCTGTACTCCATGAAGCGGACCAAGAATGTGACGTCCTGTTCCGTGAATGCGACCCCTTTACCGGTGGTGCTCCTGAATAGCGCCCGCGGAGGAGTCGGAGAGCGATTCCGCGGTTGATTGCCCTCCTGTTGTAATCGCTGCTGTGCTGCTGCTATGATCCCAGGACCGGTGCTAGTGCGGAGCTGTTCTTCCACTTCGTTCTGACCTTGATCTCCTTCCTCTTGGGGTATCGCAGAGTCGCCGAGGTCCATAGAATACCCACCGAGCCTAATTTGATGCTTATTACAGTAGCGACGCCACGAGTAGAAGCTATTAAGAAGTCGATCGATATGAGAACGATCAAGAGATGTGCATGCTCACGTGTGATGTGGGGCCTAGATAGTGAGTAAGTATAATTGTGTGCTGGGGAACATGACAGGGATATAACAGACCTTGACGGCAATCCTCTCACATATTTCTCTCAGGCTGAGAAAAGGATGATGAAGCAAGTCGAAGAGTAAGGAGGATCAAACCGACCTGAGTACCAGACCTTGCTCTTGACAGTAATCGATGTATCTCTTGAGGTATAATACATCGTCGGATGTAAAAAGGTTTCCACCATAAGTACTCTTGATGACGCGATTCGGAGGAGTAGGAGATCGAGCGGGAGGGTTCCTTCGATTGAGGACAAGGGTAGAGGGTGGCGCGGCAGGAGTTCCCTGCTAAGCTTTCAGCCATAGTGATGCCGTTGATATGTGTAAACTTGCCTGATTCCGGGTTCGTTTGCGACCGCGAGATTTTTCACCCGTAGGATTGTCAACAGGAGTATTAGAGGAACCGGTAGTAGAAGGGCCTGGATCGTGAACGTAAGGGGGCTGTTCGTAAGGTTGTTCATACTGTGAGGGGAGAGGTCAACTATGCGAGACAAGGTGAATGAATTGCCAGACTAACTGTGGCGGGATCATAAGCATATTCGCCTGGGGGAGCGGCGACCCACTCAGTCTGATCGTCTCGATACCTATAACCGTAAGGGGGGGCACTGGGCCCTGCAACCATGTGAGGTGGAGGATGCTCAAAGCCAGTGACCCAAGGACCGTCACGATACGGCTGCGGCGGACGAGGAAGCAATCCCGAAGGAGGCTGGGGAGGAGCCATGTGAGTCTGTTGGGGTGCGATGGCGTTGGGGCCCTGCCACGACTGAGGTGGAGCTGCAGTGGGTGGCTGCATGGCACGGGGATGTATCGGGTGGCCGTAGACGGGGTAGGGGTACGGGCCCTGCGGTGGTGGGTGTACAAGGGGATCCGCTGGCGCCATGGTCGCGAGAGCCTGGGGAGGAGCCTGGGGGGGAATGGGAGGCAGTTGAGACACTTGGGCGGAGGAGCCTGGATCATTAGGCTGGGACGGGACGACGGGGGGAGGATCGACCCTGTAAAACGCGTTGACGTCAAAGGGGAAAGGGTGTGTAAAAGGACTAGTACTTTTCGGTGCCGGTGACTTTGCAGTCTGCCCAGTTGTTTTGGAAAGTCTGGAGTGCGCCAGCACGAACACATTCGTGGACCCAGCGCGAATGAAGAACGATCTTTCCCTTTTTGCCTGCGTACTGGCGAAAAAGGTTCTGACCAGACTCTTTGTGGGGGTCGACTGGGGCATGGATGAGGGCGGGGGGGCGGGAGAGGTGGATGGGGACTTGCCTAGAATGTAGGGGGTGCCGCTATAGCTGGGCGATACGGCGCCGCCATGTTTCTGAAGACAGAAGATGTGAGATGGAAGTGATCGGTAGACAGGGACGCACGGCGATGATGTCTACGAGGTCGTCCCTGTCGTCGACGTCCTTCTCGATGTAGATTGTGAGGGGGGTGCCCATCATGGGCTCGAGAAAGAGGGCGCCATGTTGTGTGTCTGACGCGGGCGGGGCGACGTTCTGAGAGCGGGCGCGTCTGGAGCGGGCTGGTGCCATGGGTCTTGGCCAGCGAGAAGAGAGGGGACGAAAAAATGTGCCACTCCCCGTCACGCGTGACAGGTTCAGATTTGGACACTGACCACTCTTTGAGCGGAGTTGGAACAATTCAATAAATATATTATGTTGTGTGTTATTTGTGTACATCAACATGGGATGGCGGAGTGTGAAATGTATTATCTTTAGTTTCCCCCTTGTTTTTTCACCATGGCCAGCGTCGCCGGTCGCAAGAAATCGGTCGCGTCGAACCCCGGACTCGTCATCGAGACGCCCGTCGCGAACAACAACATCCTCAACAAGGCTGCCTCCGCGTCCACCTCGCTCTACCAGCAATGCTCCTCCCTTCGTGCCCGTCTCATGCGCATCCCCAATTTCTCCCACTTCTTCCTCCTGTCTGCTCCAAACGGCGACCTCCGTCAGTCCACCGATCCAGTCACCCAGCTCTGGGATTGCTTCACCCTCGGGATCCCCCTCTGTTTTCTCTTCAACCTCCTCCCTCCCCCGACCCGTCCCATCGGCGAAATTAGCACAGATCCCGCAACATTCGATCTCACGAACGAGAAGGAGAAGAAGCGTGCAATCGCAAAGTTCGCCATGCGCCTGTCTGAAATTGACAACTGCGAGCGTTTCACTGTATCCGATTTGTGGGATCGCCATTCGACTGACGGCCTGGTCAAGGTCTGCACTCTTGCCGTGCCCTCCTTCCTCGTTCTGACACGCTCATAGGTCGTTAGCACCGTCACCACCCTCGTCGACCTTTTGCCTTCCGATGTCTTCGAGCCAGTTCCAATATCCCCCCCTCCCCTTGCTTCCCAAGAATCACTCGATTCCTTTGCGAACCATGCACTTTCCACGACCGTCGCTTCAAGTACACACGATGCCGCTCGGAACAATATAGTGAGAGAGATGGTGGAAACCGAACGCAAATATGTACAGGATTTGGAGGTCATGCAGGTAAATGATATCCTTTTTTCCTTCCGCGCTCTCCCCAATAACTCGACTCAGAAATATGCAACCGCACTCTCGCAAAGTAACACGATAGACCAGGATACCATCCATCTCCTATTCCCCGGTCTCAACAAGCTGCTGAACTTCCAGAGAAAGTTCCTAATTCGCCTCGAGAGCACTGCCGAGCTCCCTTGCAAAGATCAGCGCTGGGGCCTCCACTTCCTCGAAAACGTCAGTTTATTGTTCCCTTTTCGGTTCTCGCATCTATTTAATGTGGCGCTTTTATTCTCTTCTTCTCTTGCCCTACTTGGAACAAAAGGAAGACGAGTTCGCAGTTTATGAGCCTTACTGCGCTAATTACACCAATGCTGCGGATATCATGATCAAAGAGGAACAAAACCTGTCGGTATGTTGATTCCTCTGATTCCAATCAACCCCTACCCAGCTCGGTTTCCATGCGAGCCAGTTGATGTGACGACAGGCGCCATCCATCATGTCCAAATATAGCATTTCTGACGTTTCCATTTCTGCAGGTACACAACAATTTGATCAACGCCAAATCGGAACTACCTGCATTCTTAATCAAACCTGTCCAAAGAATTTGCAAATATCCACTCCTCCTTGATGTGAGCATCTCTCCTTTTTCTATTACATACTCTCATCGTCGTCTGCAGTCTCTAGTCAAGGCATCGACCGTCGTTGATTACCCACATTACGAGGAACTTCAAGCGGGCTCCGCCGCAGCGAAGCGAATAACAGATAAGATTAATGAAGCACAGCGTCGTGCGGAGAACAATCAAACTGTACGGAATCTCGAAGGTCGTGTCAAAGACTGGAAAGGTCATCATCTGTCCAATTTCGGCAACCTCCTTCTAGACGATATCTTCACTGTCACCAAATCAGAAGTCGACCGAGAGTATCACGTCTTCCTTTTCGAAAAGATTATCTTGTGCTGCAAGGAGGCACTTCAGCCACCTCCGAGTGGTAAAAGGGGCACTAAAAATAACTCGATCTTGAAGAAGCAACCCACTCCTTTAGTCGCGTCTGCCCCTGGGGTGCCGAACAAGAAGAAGGATACTCCACTTCTTCTCAAGGGTCGCATCTTTCTAAACAATGTAACCCAGGCGGCCATTCCTAATTCGCCAAGAAATTCGGTCGGTACGTGTGTGAGCCATGTCATCACGCAACCCATAATTAATATTCTGGAAGGCTCTTCCACTATCAACCCTTACTCTCTTGCAGTATGGTGGCGAGGTGATGATGATCTAGAGTATTTTACACTTCGCTGCCGCTCGGAAGAGCAATTGAAACAGTGGGAGACTCAGATCAACAGGCTCATCAAAGAGGTGGCGAACCGGAGGGCCTCGGATCGAAATATCTCGCAATTCGTCACGCACAACGGCCATACCTCCATGTCCCCTTCGATTACACAGCGCTCCCCACTCCCTTACACCCACGACAGAGCATCATCCTCGATATCACACGTCCAATACGTGAATAGTCTACCATCTCATCCAGCCAGTGGCCGTCACCGTCCGAGTCCTTATCCGAGTGAAGAACAATTTTCCATGGCTTCGTCTTCTGGATCGTATTCGAGTGAAGGTTACCACGGACAGGTTTATACGGAAGGGTTTGAAGTTGACATCGATGATGACTATGAAGATTATCCACCGTCAAGTATCCCCTCATCGGGGCGCGGTACTCCATTAGGTACACATCGCCTGACTGGACAAATTCTTCAACCGGTCCGCGACCCTTTCCCTGAGATTGATCATTCTCGAGTCCGAGCAGACGATCCCAATAACTATACGCATGCTCCGTGGAGATCTCCTAATGGTACTCACCCTGTACCTCCTGTTCCTGGTCCCATTTTACCCTCATATCGCCCACAAGTAACGCGCATGAGTTCTACAGCAAGCACAACGGACTCAAGCTTCGGCTCTGGTTCTCGACCTCCTCGGATTCCCCTACACACTCAATTCAATTCTCACAAGTCCACGGGCGCATATGATCAACCTGCTACACCGACCTCCATTAATAATATTCCCATTGCTCCGCTAGTTGGCCGGTCCAGGAGTGCAAGTCAGCCTAGCGCATACGTTCCACAAACATCCCTGCCCCCCATTCCCAATACCACATGGACACATCGTTCGCAGACTTCGACGCTGGAAGACAAGCGCGGCAGTGGTTCAAGCCAATCCACGCGCGGCTCGTCGGAGGAGTCACCGAACAGTTCGTCGCCAATAACACCGTTTGGTTCCAGTGAGTCATCATTGGCAGGACCAGGACTTCGACCGTCGAGATCGCAAACGTTTGAAAACGTGGTCGCGAGCAACGGCCACCTCCCTTCTGTGAAGGTCAAGGTCCATTTCCAGGATGATATCTTTGTCATCCAAGTCCCTCGTTCCACAGAGTTTTGCGAACTCGTGGACAAGGTAGGGAAGAAGATTAGGCTTTGTGGTCCGCGTCGGGGCGATACTCCATTGAGAGTGAAGTACAAGGACGAAGATGGTGACCTGATATCACTCGGGTCGACCGAGGACGTCCAGATGGCTTTTGAGTCGTTCCGCCCTGGCGGACAAGTCACGCTGTACGTCATGTAGGTCCTCAATTTTTGGTAATGCTGCCTTTCCTCCTTATTATCGTGGTGTGATGTTTGTCTGCCACGATTGTTCTCGTTCTGGGCTTTTCAAACGACACCTTTGTCGAGTTTGTCTCTCGTTCATATTCGTTCACCATCCTTCACTTTCTTATAAATTCTCTAACTTTCGATTCCAAGTCTATCATGAAGGCTTTTTTGGACATCTCTTTCATTAAATTTTTCGATGTCGTTGAGTATCATATCTAAAACATGGAGGAACATCGGTCATGTATAACTCTTGATAGAACACTACACTCATTGCTACGGGGTCTTATTATATTATTATTGGTTACAACAAACATTCGAGCAAAGGACTACACTCTAGGAATTCTCTAACATGGTGGTACTACAACTCTACAATGCTTCAGGTGACAAGTCACTTAGGGTGCTATGCAAGTCCATCACACTCAAGGCGCTGTGCGAAGAGCGAACGTCATCTCCGTACTCCGAGTGTCCATCGATGGTTTCCTGTCATGATATGAGTTGCCGGGGCCAGAGACACGGCTCGGGACACTTACATCAAAATAGTGGTGAACCAGGCTGCGAGGAGCTACGATGACACATGTCAACAGAAGTAAGACAGCCCTTGTCGAAGAACTTACTGCGCGGCGTTCTTGGCAACCGACACGTCATTCCACTCTGTAAGATATGATATGCAACCAAACCCGACCTGCCATAGGGAAAAGCGGTCAATCGAATTGCCCGGACGGCACATCAAAAATCTCACCATCCCGTTTGGTGTGACGCTCCAAGCCCGCGACCACTGTCTGCATGGAAATACTATCACGATGGTTCCATCAGTACAAGGATGAAAAGGAATTATATCCATCATCACCTCGTAGAACCAGACGTAATCGCGGAAATGCGGGTCATAATCCAATTTTGGATTGCCACCATTAGTGGCCCTTTTGCCCTCCACATCGCGTCCAAAAATGTGGATGATACGGTGTTGAATTTCTTCTGCGACTTCGACCAGATTCATGTATTCGCCGCTGCCTGTAGGACACTCGACCTGAAGGTCATCCCCATAATACTGGTAAAACCTTTGAAGACTTTCGACGAGCAAGAAATTGACGGCAAGCCCTGTAAAGATCATGAGCGTTTCAAGTTGCATATAGACTGTAGCTAGATCTCACAGATTGGGCCACGCCAGTTGGAATTACCACCAAACATTCCAGAGTGCGAATCCCCAGGCCAATACCTAACCTCATACCGTTCCCCATGTACATCCATACCCCAAGGTTTATCCTTGTGCAACTTGGACAAACTACGCAACGTTCCCGTGAGTACCCTGGCGGACAAGGGTGATCACAACCGGACGCACGATCGGACACCATATTCGCTCAAGAACTCGTTCTCATCTAGCATCTTCTGTAGAATGCGGACAAGCCTCTCCTTGCTTGCAAGTGCGAGGAGACGTCGTTCTCCCCTGCCACTGACTATAAGATACTGAGAGAAATCAAATCAGAAGACTAGGTATCACATTACCCTTCATATTCGCCATATTCCGAGCTGAGACCTCTGGCCTGTTATCGATAAACCATTCCATTCGCTTTTTGAATCCGGGGAATCGTTTCAGCACGGCGGGTTCGAGAACGAGGGTGGCATAAAGAGGAATAAGACCAACAAGGCTGCGCACAGGCAACTGAGTCGAATTCCCGGGACCGAACTGGATAACATCATAATACATTCCGTCTTCCTCGTTCCAAAGGCTCTGCTCGTTGTCTCCCGACATGTATGTCATCGCGTCAGCGATGAAAATGAAATGCTAGGAATGGTTAAGGAAATGGAATATCCACAAGCTATTCAGCGTACCTCGAAAAATTTGGAAGCAATGTCCTCGTACACTGAATTATGCTTCGCAAGCTCAAGGGCCATATTCAACCTAGATGCACTCAGGGAAAGTCGTGATGACACATCAATCAAGGCTTACATATTCAAACAGTAGAATGCCATCCACGCAGTGCCGTCCGCCTGACGCAGATTCCCCCCTGTGGGCAGCGGCTCGGAACGATTGAAAATTCCGATGTTATCTAGCCCGAGGAAGCCTCCCTCGAAGACATTGTGTCCCCCGGTGTCCTTTCTATTTACCCACCTGCAAAGATGACTATCTATTGGGTGGTTTCCCGTGGACGTGTGCTACACACCATGTGAAATTTAGCAATAGCTTCTGGAAGACCCGCTCCAAGAATGGTATATCTTCCCGGCCTGTGAGCTTACGTTCTATCTTGAAAACTCTGAATGTCGCCCTAGAGTCCGTTTCAACCCAAAGAATTGATTATAAGCAAGTGAGGACAATACTCACCAGGCATGTACCGGAGGATTAACGTCAGAGAAATTCCACTCATAAGCGGGAATCTGCCCGTCCGGCTTCATGTACCACTCTCTAGTCAGTAAATCTAATTGCTTCTTTGCAAAAGCCGGGTCAACGATGGCGAGAGGTATGCAATGGAAAGCGGTGTCCCAAGCGGCAAAAAATGGGTACTCCCACCTGAGTAAATCAGTCGCCGACCGAGAATTTGGTAATAATGATAAACACTCACTTGTCTGGCATGGAAAGGATATCGTCGACATGCATATGGCGCCAGTCCTAGCGAGTGGTTTAACAGAGACTGATAAACGATACAGAACACCTACTTTGTTGCGAATGTTTTTACGTCCGGGAGGTGGTGGTGGTTGCGCAGGATCCCCTTCAATCCATTCCTTTTGTACGAACTGGTAATACTGCTTCGTCCACAACATGCCTCCCAGAGCCTGCCTCATAATCTGCTTGATATCATCGCTCATTGGGCTAAACACGATTGAATTGTAGAATTCGTTTGCTTCTTGGCGGCGCTCCTCTATAACCGCGTCAAAGGCGCTTTCGTCCTCCAAGTTGGGGACCTTTGACACAGACTGGGCGGTCAACCTCAGACGTGCGACCGCGCATCCACCATTAGCAGGGACATCTTGGAATATATAGTGTGCCGCGGATTTTGTGCCCCGTTTTCTGGGATTTACAAAAGGAGGTTCCTGGAAGTCTGACTCGTCTCCTTCGGAAACAGCATCATCCGAATTGGAATCAGGTCGATGCGATGGAATGATATGGTCGTGAAACGCGTCCTTGACGTACGAGGAGGTATTTTGCCCTCCATAAAGGCGCCGGAAGTTGGTATCATTCTCCGTAAAGATGAGTTCGGGTTGAATAACGACATCCTCGTCCGCAACGAATGTGCCTTCCGCATCGACGGGTGGTGGAGAGGGCAGGCAGTACAAAAAGTATTTTTCCATGTCCGGGTGACGTACCCGAATATATTGGACATCGGTTTCTGTCAGCGAGCCATTAAGGGATGGCATGGGAGGCTTGACAGCAGGCCACGACCATGTGTTTCGGAACCACAGCTGGGGAATGATATGGAGCGTAGCAAGTTCCGGGCCGCGATTGTACGCGGTGATCCGTATGTATATGCTGTTCGGATCATCCTCGTCTTTTGCATACTGTAGAATACGATTCAGACAAATGCGATGCGGAGGGCAAACAAATGCTACGCACCTCCATAAAGACATCCCAATACCGATCGTCTTCGAAGGCGGCAGAGTCTAGGATCTCGTACTCTGCCACATCCCGATCCCGATGGACATTCTCTGTCACGAGCTCTTCGTAGGGGTACTTGCACTGGGGGTACTTGTATAAAAACTTCATGTAGGAGTGGGAAGGCGTCGAGTCTAAATAATAGTAAAGTTCCTTGACGTCCTCGCCGTGGTTCCCTTGATGGCCAGTGACACCAAAAAGGCGTTCCTTCAACATACGGTCCTCGCCATTCCACAAGGAGAGCGAAAAGCAAAGCCGTTGATGATTATCGGAGATACCACCAATCCCATCCTCGCCCCATCGATAAGCCCGCGATCGTGCGTGTTCGTGAGGGAAATGGCTCCAAGCGTCACCGTTTTCTGAGTAATCCTCTCGGACCGTTGCCTAAAGCAAGCGATGTGAGATTCGTAGCGTCCGATGGAGCCCTGCTGGATCACCTACCCACTGCCGGTCACTGAGATATGGGCCCCACCGTTTCCAATGGCGAAGTCGGTCACCGTCTTGTTGAAGACGGTATCTCTCTGCGCCATGATATTCGAGGCCCAGCTGTTCACTCAACCGCTCGCGGTAGCTCTTCTGGACGGAGCCGCCCGACACAATCGGGCTGACCTTTGAAACCTTTGGCGGGGACTCTGGCTTTGGTGGTTTTGGAATCTGAATAGAAAGGCGGTTTCCGCGAGGGTCCCCGTCGTTTGATGGTGGTGTAACAGGGTCCTCTGCGCCTCTGAAAAGTTTACCTTGTATCGCTTTTACCGCAGTGGAAGCCATGATCGGAAAGGTTCAGCTACAAGCTGACAGTTTTATCCACTGGGCTAGACCTCGACTGACGTCATCACAATGTAGAGACTATTCGAAATCTGCATGCCATCGATATGGAACAAAAAACACAAGGGGTATAGTCAAATGTATCATTCCACCTTGAGAATGGGGTGATGCTCGAAATCACCAAAAGAAATTACTGTAAAGGTGCCAAAGTTAAAAAGGTATTATGTAGAGACCCGCCTGCAGATCTTATGTCAACCAGAGTTCAGCATGTTATGGAATCGAGTGATCCAATTCAAGTCCGTTGATAAATGAGTCCTGTCACCATCCTGACTCTCCGGCCGCCATCAGCACGCTCTGTGTCCAGTTGTATTGCTCCTCTTCCGGAAGAGTGACATTCAGGTGGCGGAATTGAGCGCCCTTACTAGGCTTCCTGTTGCGCAAAAGGGCTGGACCATGCGCCATCGATTTCTGTGGATCCGTCATACCCTGCTCCGTAACAGAAGCATTGCGATCCTCTTCTTCGATCCCTAAGGCAAGAGAAATTGAAGATTCATCAATCGCCGTATTCAATATAGGCGGGTAACTAAACCGGGAGGACTGCGGGGCAGTAACCATGGAGTCCGGAGAGGAGTCGGGCGTTGAAGAAGACCGTAAGGGATCATCTTGTACTCTAGCAACCACTGGGGACTGTTGCATAGGCGGCGAAACGGGTGAAGAGGAGTGTTTAGAAAAGAGAAGGTGCAATGAGGGCTTCTTCAACCGTTTCGCGCGGGAAGCAATGGAAGCCGACCGGCTCTCTCCTGAGATAGAAGATGATAATGAAATAGAAGGGGTAGATTTACGATGTATAACGGGGTTGCGGACGATACTGTCTCGTGGGCCGGGAAACTGGAACTGAGCATCTGATGAGGGCTGCGTGGGTCGCAGCGTTGGAATCGGGAGAGGAATAGGTTCCACGACGTCGGAGGAATGGGGAGAGTTGGAAGGATTACACTCATCCACGAGGGTCAATGGTTTCATCATATGCATAGGTGAGCCCGAGGACAACGATGGGGTGGACAGAGAGTCTGTTGAACATGACAACGAAGGTGGGGAATATGGGTTATTTAACTTGAAATTCAAAGATGTGGGAGTCACCGGGCGGAAACCTTGTGATAAATGGGAAATCGACGAGCCATCATCCGTTGTCGAGAGCGACGATGACAACATTTCAGCGTCAAGAGGTCCGGGAGAATGGGAATTTCCGGCTCGCCCATCAATAGGCACACTAAATCCTGGCTCGCAGGTCGATAAAGATGGCGACCCATTAGAGGTCGACACGTGACTAGTAGGAAGGCTGGGAAGAGGACGAACGAAGCGATCGCCTTCATTCGATGGTGTCGATTGCGGAGCCGTCTGGCTGGCGACAGCTACATCTACACCCTCATCTACTTCTGAGACACCAGCCGAACATGTGCTGTTTTCTCCTGTAACGGCATCCAGGTCGGAACTTCCCTCGCACGGATGTACATCATCCCAAATGCCCTGACATTCGCACAGCGCCTGTAGCAAGGATGGGTTCATACTTAGACTAGGACACAGCACGAGCAACAAGTTGCTGAGCGGCATCTTTGTCTCTGAGCTTCTCCTAGCAGTGTGATTGATCACTTCCGTCACCGTAAAGAGTAAGTCGCGGTTTTCCTGTGGTAAGCGAGATATGAGAGACGAGAGGGATTTGCGTAGCGATTCTGATGGGAGGAGGGTCCCGCTGAAGACTGGCATGCCAAGCGTCGAGAGTGACGGAGGTTTCCGTAGTCCATGGATGTCATTCGATGGTGGGGGATCCTGAACGCTGTTGGTCAACCGCTCCGACGCAATGGCAGCTTCAAAGTAAGGCATCAAGTGGTCCGTCAAGATAGATTCGGGCACTGAAATGAGCAAGTCAGCCACGGACAACACAGAAAGCGAACAACTGCTCACATTCTCGCAGGTAGGCCTTAAACACGGAGGCAACTGCATGAGGGTCCAAGTCTCCGGGGCTAGATTGCACGATATCGAAATCGGCCCCTGTGTTTGGAACGATCAAATTTGAGCCCAAGCTGCGGGCCAGCCAAAGACTTACCAGTATCAAACTCGGCACGAAGTCTGGCTATATGTGATGAACGACCACTGACACTGCAAGGCAAACCATTGAGAACTGCAACATGATAAGTAAACGTCCGCACTGCGTACCGAAAAAGCCCTTGCTCCTGAACACCCCAGGTAAGAATATGCTGTGCACACCTGACAACCAGAGTAGGAATGTGGCGACTTTCTAATGGCGCTGAAGGCTGGCTCCGTTGGATGGGCGCCGGGATATCCGAATCCTCCTGTTCCTCGAGTATCACGCTTTGCTCGTGGAAAGCACTCAAAACAGGATTTATTGCTGTTTCTTCTACACAGTTTTTGAGCTCCCTCCCGAAGACCATGCCACCGATGGCATCCCCCGAGGCGGACATTTGGAGAGGACCGCGGATGCGTGTGCCGAGCTGTGGTCCTGAATGATCTGATAAGGTGGAGGCGACAGAGCTGACAGATGGGGTGTGCGGATTGTGGCGAGCTTTCCTATTATACCCGTGATGTGCTGATTCTGAATGACTTGAGCTTGCGCGAGAGGGCGGTCCGACGCGAGCGCCGGGCAACGCTTCACCAAGTGGCGACGCGAGAGGGCTCGAAATTGAACCTTTTGAACCCCACGCTCGGCCCATTCTTTCTACAGCACGTCTCGCCAGCCCAGCAGCAGGGGCAAATCCTGAGGTCATACTGATGGCCGTCTGACGGAATGATGGGTAGGGAGAATGTGATCGTGGAGATGGCGGAATGATTTGTGAAGTGTCTGGAATGTCTGGTAATGTGCGTTCCATCCGTGAGGTAGCCAATTTGGAGGTTTGGGTCAGTGACTTGACGCTAGTGTGTCGGGTTACAGCATCCCCCGTGTCCGCAGGCGAGGAAGAAAACGCCGTGGATATCTCACCCGCCACAAAGCGCTCCAGTCCACATCCTTCCGAAGCGGATCTGGGAAGGGAGACTGTGATCGTCTCCAGACTCATCGTTGCATTCGCAGTGGTAGGCCCAGAAACCATCAATGAAAGGGGAGGACCGAGATTGAGAGATTG
Organism: Royoungia palumana; assembly: GCA_038089855.1. NCBI lineage: Eukaryota > Fungi > Basidiomycota > Agaricomycetes > Boletales > Boletaceae > Royoungia > Royoungia palumana. Next base: position 21,459 of record JBBPLQ010000142.1, read on the forward strand.
GGATCTCCTATCCCGGTGTAGTAGCGACGAAGCTGGAGATGTGCGGCTACATGCTCGCCCCTTTTCATCATCTCTTGACCCATCCTCTTCCTCCGCCATGACAAATTCTGCATCTGTGATCAGCGCACTTAGGCGCTTGCTCATGGGTACGATGGTATGCGTAGATTGCAGTGATTCCGCAAGTGAAACGGGACGAGGTGTCCTGCTGTCCAAAGGGCGAATGGTATGAAGGCTCAAGGTAGAGTCACTTTTCCTGCGGCCGTCCTTGGATTCCAACTTGTCCTGGTCTTTCCTCTCCGTTTCCTTTGACGCAACCTGCTCCGTGTGTTCGTCGCTCTTCCGTATGTAATCCAGTGCCGGTGCAATGGGGCTGGAGGTTGTGATGACGGATATGCGTTTATCTACATTGGTATTGATGGGCGAGGGACGAATGGACAGTAGAGAGGGTTGTTGAGTGTGCTTGGGTGGTAGAGGGGGAGGTAGTAGACAGGGAACACTCGTCACAGGAGACGCAGGTGGAGCCTTTTTGTTGAAGACATGTTGCGCAAGCTGGAGAGTAAGCTGTTTGGCACCCAAGTGACGTGGAGAAGTGGCTGGTGATCCAGTGAATGATTCATCGAGTTGCGGCACCTTGCCCTTATCGATCCTTGGCGACGGTGGTGTTACAGAGTCAGATTTTTTCCGCCGTGAGGTAAAGGCTCGCTTGAAGCGACTGGCATTCAATGGCGGGGAACCCAATGATGGGGGGGCCGATGAAGGGGAGGAGGCAGTGGTAACTCCCTGAGGCCGGCTGACGACCTGACCCATTGAGGGAGTGGAAGAGGAAGGTGGATGGTGGCTTGAGGCAGGAACTCCTAAGATATTCTTCAACGTGGTGGGAGGGGGTGAAGGGAGTTGATCGGCGGGTGGAATACCTGAACGAGAGGGGGGTGTTGCATGTGGCACCTGGGAGGAAAGATAGGACGAAGGAAATGAGGACGACGGAAACGTGGATAACGACTGCTTGTTCAGGGCCATGTGGTATTCCTCGCGGGCCGGTATTTTTTCAGATGGAGGAGCAGCGAGCCAAGCAAGATATGGACTGTCGAGCTAAATGAAATAATTACGGTGCTATGGCGGGAAGGCGTGAGCCAGTCAGCACACGAAAGGCGGCCTTGAAAGAGGGAACATGCCGCACGGTACGAACGTGTGTGGCTACTTACCATGCAAATCCTGCAAGCGAAGACGGACTGGAAGGACACAGAATGAAGGCGATGTGGACCGATATGATCAGTCAAGACCATAAAGAACGAAGGAGACGGAAACGGACACGCCCAAACGAGCCCGTCGCAGGGAATGCAAAGATCCTTTTGGACAATAAAGAAATATTTATTATTACGTCTCCCACGCTAGTATCGTCACGATGGTGCTAGAAGCAAGTCTTTCACGAGCTCGTACGTGAAAAAGGACGTCGCTATGCTCGGTGCCACTTTCACTGCGACGGTCATAAGTCTTGCATCCCATCGCAACTTTGACTCACTCACGTAGATTGGGCCAGAGTCCACGGTATAGCCCACGCAGCCCCTCCGTCCGGACGATTGTCCACAACGCGTCTATGGCTCCATTATACCGATATCCCATCCCTTCACCCGGCATTCCCACCACCTGCATTTTCCGTCGAAGCACGTCGAATGGAAACGTCAGCGTTTGCGAAATAGACCCTGCGGGATCATGCCCATTCAGAGTCCACATAAGACTAGTGCGGTGAATTGCGCACCAGCTAGAGCACCGCAAAGTAGTTTCCTGGGAACACTAGTGTGGCCCGGTGGCGTGATGATGCCACGCAAGGCCTCGTATGCTGCGAAGTTGATCCCAACATAAGGAGCGACACCCATTGCCGTGGTGACAAGTCCTCGATATAATCCACGCACACCGCCTTCTTCACGCATCACTTTGAGGGTCATACCGAGCACTGTCAGATCGGCCTTGGTGTAGCGGGCCTTCGCCGCGGATCCGCCAGCATTCGGAGATTTCGGAGGTGACTGGTTTTCTAAAGATATACTTGCCGTGGCAATAGACAAGCGGGAGCGCACGAGATCCAAAGGGTATGTCGAGCCTGGGATCAAATCGTCTGAATGTCACAGCAGAGGGAGGAGCGCACTGCGCACAAACCGAGGTGATGCCAGCAAGTGCACCACTAATCAACCGTGTCGGGGTATCCAGTTCCTTGGTTCTATTTCTAGTGAAAAACTATCCGTGACGTGAGAGCAAGAGACCAAGGAAACCTCGTTCACTAACCTTCTTTAGCTGCTCGTACGTCGTGAATTGCACGGCACTGTAAGGCACTATCCGCAGGCAGTTGATCCCGTTTCCTCGCATAAACCCTGCAAGTCCTTCTTCCTTCCACATCCTCACAAGACTGCGCCAGACCCCCGTGTATTGGCCATCAGAACTATGAGGTTGCACTTGCCTAGAAGTTTTCAGTCGAACCGTCATCATCAAGTAAGATGCATGCAGGAGGCATGCTTACTGTATGATTTTGAGCCTTTCCAACGGACTTACAACTGTGCGGGACGTAGCGCCTGCGACGCCGCCAGCCACGAAGCAACAAACAAGTTCGGGCGACCAGAACCCGTTTTTCGACGAGTTGGCTTTTGCCATCCCAAGAGGATTGATACCTTGGGTCAGAGCCTGCTCGAAGGAGAGAGTGGACGTCCAAAGCTCGCCTGCAAGCAAAATGAAAACAGACGGTCACGGCGTTTGTAATGAAATGATACCAAGATAAGCAATAGCGATGCGATAACATGTATGTACAATTCGGAACAAATTCCGATGACTGCTTTGATTAGCTTTGTTTCGCATCCCCGGAGAACAGGCTCTCGTAAGTATGTAGTAAAGATGTCAACTGTGTATCCATGCAACATCGTACTTGATCGATTGTCACTGTCATCAGCGTCACCAAGGCTCCCTTCAAAACTCAACATCTATCCCAGTCTGGCCTTCTTTCTGGTCGATCCACCTTGAACCGTGTTGTACCCTTGCATGGCTCCAGCTCCAGCACTGACGCTTGCGAAGCTCGTCGTACTACCAGGCTTGGACTGCTGCGACATGTGCTGGCCCTGCCCATGTCCGTGTACCGTTGGACCTTGCTGTGTATGAGGCTGCGTCGGCGCGGGGACGCCCATCATTGACGGGGCTTCGTCTTGGGTAATTCGTCGTTGAGGTGGCGTTTGATGCGCTGGCACATATTGAAATACGCTGTCGGTCAACACGAGATACAGAGGTGAGCACCAAGCGCCGAGAACGGAGAGAGATGTACTCTGACTGACTTCCATGTAGGCCTGGGGTCTTCCTGAAACCACCTATGGCCCAAGGCATCCTTCGCAGTCAACCGTTTGTCGGGATCATACGCGAATAACTGTCGGAGTAGATCGTGCCCTTGTTGCGATCGTATACGTGACTGGCACCACTCCGCAAGGCGGTTTTGGTATCTTGAAGTGATATCACGTCAGTACAGGTTGGCAGCCCCTCTGACTACATACGGATCAAGGCGTTTCATGTTCTGGTATTCGGGCATATCATAAACACCGACCCAGTCTTTTTCTTCGAAGCAAGACGCGTCAAAAAGGCATGGCCGTCGGAGGGGGAAAAGTTGACCTTACCGTCAGGCGTGCCCAAAACCTCGAAAATCTTGAGGAGCTGGTCCCTCTGAAATGGTACATTCTTTTTAGAGTCCAGTTTCGCTTCTTCGCCCTTGAATATTGGCCGTAAACTTGCAAGTTCTGCGAAAACACAACCCACCGCCCAGCAGTCGATTGCCCTATTGTAATGCTTTGCGCCCATGAGGAGTTCGGGTGCACGGTACCATATCGTAACAACGACCTTGTCTCCTGCAAAAAGAGGTTGTAAAGGCTTATGAATCAGTCGAGCGAGGCCGAGATCTCCAATCTTGACAATTCCTGAAGCAGTAATGAGTATATTGGCTGGCTTGAGGTCCCTATGTAGGATATGTGCAGAATGCAGGTAGACGAGGCCATTGAGAAGTTGATAAACCAAGGATTTGAGTACTTGGGATTGGATCTGGATGCGGAGGGTTTGAGAGTAATGGTGGATTACTTGCTATGAAAATGTTATAACACCCGATTTTTTCCAATATCTAGAACGCACCAGAAAGTCGTGCTCGGCATAGTCGAACACCATGTAGATTGATTTATCCTCCAAGATGACTTCCTTGAGGGCAACAATGTTCTCATGAGATATCTCTCTGTTCAGCTATCGAGATGAGACACTTCGTATCCACCGTCGTACGGACAGGCCACAGTGGTACTTACTGCGATCTCTCTAATTGCACTCTGACTGATTCCAGTATACGTCACGATATCGCCCTCTTTATCCGGCTTAAACTTTTTGATCGCGTACATGACGTTCTCGGACTCGGCACTCTGTGCCTTGTAAACCCTGCCATACGTCCCGGAGGATATGAACCCGAGGATGTTGTACTTGGACGTGACGGTCCGATGTGCGGCATCTCTCTTGGCACGGTATATCCTCATGGGATCAGTCTGGAGGAGTGTATGAGACCAATCATCTAACATATGTGATGAGTGAGTGCCCCGATGGAAGTCAAAAGGAACGTGCGAGTTACCCCTACTAGACATCAAACGGGGTTCGAAACTTTGACGGTGTTCATCAGAGGTCGAACCAGCACATTCGGTAAACACTAAGCCCTGAAGTATATCACTTGCAAATGAATTTCAGACAACGAAACCGAAATGTGTCTATCTACGGCCCGGTAAAACTTTGCCAATGACAGATTATACGACGATAAACAATAGATACGCCCAGACAACAACTAATGGACAAGGAACCGAATCTATATGGAAAAATTTTGGTGTGTTCATTCATGCGAAGGTCCCGTGTTCCCGATTGCTTGATTATAGTTTGGCGGGGCTTCAGAGATGTGATCGGCTATTGTCACACCGGCATGTCGCACAGTGGTATTCGCAATCTTTGTAAACTCAGTGGAAGGCAACATGCCGCCTCCGGGAGCATCAGGAAGAGGCCTTCGACCTGGTGCCTTCCAGCGCAGACATGTCAACGACCTTGGAATAGTAACCAGGAAGATCAACGTACCTCGTCTGTTGTTGACGATAGAGCTGGTGAATTGAGCGCGTCAATACTAGAATCACGAGGATCAAGAACAAAAGTTGTCCTGTCGGGTTGTACTGTTATGTAGGGTCTCCCGAGAACAGATTGGGTAGAGGGCTCGTTTTGTAGTGAGTTTGAGACGTTCCTGGTATTCAGATACGAAGAAAAACCAGTTGCAGTAACCACAGTCGAACCCGGATGCTGTTGCGGGGGTGTAGAAACTCGGTAGATGTCTTGTTGACTTGCCAACGCAGCTTTCCAACGCCGGTAGAAGAAGATGACACCGCCTGCACACAGAACTGCAACTGCCGCTGCGATAGCCACCGCAGCAACGACTCCTGAACTAAGATTGCTAGTAACCAAGTAAGCCAGTTTTCGTGTGTACGCAAATATCGCTTACTTTTGCGAAGGACTACAAAAACGAATAAGAATAGGACATATTCATAAGCATTGGAGACATACTTGGTAGAACTAGCTGAATTCGGATCCACTGACGTAGTGCTAGTGCTGGGGAAAGTGACAGGATCAGTACGGTGAGTAATGTGTTCTTCGCAACGTACTTCGCTGTAGTCCACAGTTCTGCATAATCGATGCTGAGAGATTGCCCGGCCGAAGCAGGGAGGTTCGTAAGAACGAGTTGGTGCGACCCGGACCCAAGGTTGTCGGCATGGTAGATCATAACTGCATAGTTCGTAGGGGAAATGTTTGTGGCGTTGTATGTGATCGCCTGACTGCCGTCTAACTGAGCCGAGTATGGCCCATTGTCCGGTCCTGTTGTTCCATAGAGGGATATCGCCTCGCCTTACGGGCATGTGAGAGATGTGTGCAACACGTTGGAACATAATGCATACCCTATATAATATGAGCTATCAACGGGAAACTCGCAAGTTAAAAAGTAAGACCCACTGTGAAGGTGAATGTGACGCTCGCGCTGTATGTACTGGTGGAACTAAGACAGATTGAGAAGCGGAGTGAAATTTTCCATTAAAATTACTTACTGGCCGGTCCCATTGTAAAAAAAGTTGAAATTGGTTTTGCTGGAGGGGGCACTAGTCGTCCAAGCTGGCTCTTCGTATTGAAATCGAGAGTCGGTATCTTGAACCAGCTCGTAAACCAACTGGTCGCTCGAGTTTCCGATTTCCGATTGCCATACAATCTATGAAATGTTGGGTGTGATCCGAGCAGCGAGAGGTAAGGATGCTTGACCGACCAAGTCGATGTCCACGTATGATGTGCTTCCTGAGCCAGTGTTTGTCAACTTCAAGGTATGCGATCCCTGGCCGATCGAAGTGTTGAAAAGTGATTGCTGGAATGCGTCAGCCCCACCACCGTTTAAATTCGGATAGCTTGCACTGTCAAGCTGGATGGTATAAGTGCCGTGATTTCCCCGGTGGGCACCATAAAGCCAGATTTGAGTTCCATTGAAGCTGAACGTTGCCACGGCGTCTGTTATATTGTTCACAGTGAATGTACCGAGATAGTAGCTGGTGGGAGAATGAGCGACGATATCCCACATGTACAATGGATTCAGATTAAAGCACGTACTCCATGGCGGATGCATCACTAGATGTACCAGGGACCCAAGTATCATCATACAATATGAGGGGGGATTTATCGTCAATCAAGGTAGTGAGAAAAGGCATCCTGGCTGAACGGAGGTCGATTCACAGCTTGATTAACGGGCAATGGAAAGAAAGAGTCCCGGTTGACTCACCGCATGATGCGGCCTGTGCGAGTAGTTATGTGACGATATCGTAATCATGTAAGTCCGTCTGACTCTAGAGCCCGAAATGAATCGGGTTCTTAAAGGCCTTTAAGGGGATGATCGAGCTTCTGGGTGATATGATCCGAAAAGCCATGATAGCTCTCTTTCCTCCTGGATGAATGCCCCCAAGTTGGTTACAGAAGTGACTCCATAGCGGCCGTACTAGTACGGAGTGAGAGAAAAAATATCTGATCAGTGCGCCTGGTACACTGCATCATGATGTTGTGAATTCGATCACCTGACACCTGGACGTACTAATATTTGTACACTTCATCCGAACGGGTGATTCGCCCCGGAAATGGCTTAAAATTTGATGGAAGACTTGAAGAACTCCGTGAGATGAATTCTACGATTCTCGGTCGGATCTCGGTCCCCGCCAATGGACTTTCTTCGACCTGGAGACGCCCAACACCGAGTGTGTTGTACTATATACTAGTACGTTAAGTGGGCTGCGCGACTCGGATCGGGCACTGGCAAAGACAGATCATACTATCCCCGTGACGCACCTTCCGATCTCCAGAAGTGCACTGGTTCAGATGCAAAGGGGGCACATCACACGCTCCGACGAGACACTCACAATAGTATCACTGATGGATGGCGCACTAAACTTCGGGAAAGAAGATGAGTTGCTTGCCGTCATGTGATGGCAGTTGAAATGCTGACGTGCACCACGACCTGTGGTTCTGCATAATGAAGCAGGTTTAAAACCATCCCCTGATAAAACTAAAAAAAAGTCGAGTGCACCGCTGGCAATGAACGCACTTTGGGAACTAATCATAGTCCTCGTGACCGACTCGGACTCGGGCGCAATTCCGAGTCAGAATCCAGGAGAATTTTGTATACTGGGGATTTTTAAGGCAAATTAATTTTAGCCTAGAGCTACATCATATTCGAAGCATACAACGTGACTATAGTAATTTATATATACTTTGATTAGGTGCAATACGTGAAACTTGACCATCCCCACTTGCACATACGATGGTTGTATTCGCACCTGTGCCTTTTGGCTGAGGTGACCTCCAGCGTGATGGAGAGCATGAAGCTATGTGGCGACCCGGTTCACCGAACCAATAAATATCGACTGTTGGAATTCGTTGGCTTCATTGCTGAGAGACTTGCTATATAAACTCGCATAGCTTAGCTGTCTAGCTGAACGGTGGCTTGATCGACAAGCGAGGTTATAAATCCGGATTTGAGTTCCGTTGAAGTCAAATATGACCGAGCTGTTTGTAATGTCGCTCGTTGTGAATGTACCTGAATAATGGCCGTCGAGGTGGTGAATGATGATCATATACTGGCCGATGAGCGTACTCCATAGCGTACTGATCATCCCAGATGTATGTACCAAGAAACCAAGTGGCATCGCACAAGATCAGACGAAACTTGTCATCGACGACGGTAGTGAACAAGGGCATTCTCTCCGCGATGGGTCCGAGGAAGAGTGAAGGAGAACTCACCAGCTGTACTATGCAGGTATAGTTGTGTGATATGTGAAATGATCACGAGGCTAGGTTTAGTCTAGTATCCAGCTTGACGGACTCGTTTTCCTATGGAACAGATGTACGGATATCATTAAGGCGATGATCAGGACTTTTACTGCCAGAGTACATCTGCTGTGATAACCTACAATGTACCCGTGATTTTCATTCCAAATGGGACCTGAAGTTTCCAAAGCTCAACTATTGAATACAGGACGATAACGTACACAGTATTCATGCATGTGAATGGTCCCCAATTGCCTGACTATAGTTAGGCGGGGGAAGTTCGCTAATCGTGAGATTCAGAGACGTGCGATCGGTTGTCATCATGCTCGGTTCGCGTCGCACGTTCGCATTCGTGAGTTTTGGAAACTCGGTGGAAAGCGACAGGCCACCTCCGGGGGCACCGGGGAGAGGCCTCCGTCCCAAAGCCTTCAAGAAGCTATATGTTAACGTCACCCGAAGCAGCAGTCAGACGAATCTACGCACCTCGTCTGCTGACGAACTAGTTGGCGAGCTAGCTGTGTCAAGTATACTCCGGGAGTCACGGGTATTAGATGAGAGAGGGGCTGTTTCGTAGTGTTGCGCAGCATAGCTGTTGGCTCGTTGATGAATTAATCCAAACGCAGCTCCGGAAGAGATATCATTTTGGAGCAAGCCCCCGTTGCCTCTTGTCTCTATTGACGACGAAACACCAGTCATAGTGGCAGCGACCGTTGCAACTTCTGGAGGCCGTGATTGGGGAGTATCCAGTCGGAAAAAGTCTTGTTGAGTTGCCAGGGCAGCTTTCCAGCGCCGATAGAAAACGATGGCTGCCCCTGCGCACAGAACTGCAACTGCGGCTACGACGGCTATGCCCGCAATTGCTCCTGAACTGAGATCGCTGATAAGAAAGTGGATCATTTGCCATATTAGCGGATGCGAGAATCAGGCTACATGGAACGTACTTCGCGGGACTGCTGGTGGCTGAACTTGGGCTTACTGACGCAGTAGTGCCACTGGAGACAGACAACTAGATCAACACGATGAATGACCCGTCTAATTTGTAGCAACTTACTTGGATGTAGTCCACAATTCTGCATAATCGATACTAAGGGATTGCCCAGATGAAGCAGGGAGGTTCGTAAGAACGAGTTGGTGCGACCCGGACCCAAGGTTGTCGGCATGGTAAATCATGACTGCATAGTTTGTGGGGTAGACATTCGAAGCATTGTACGTGGTAGCTTGGTCGCCGTCCAACTGAACCGAGTACGGTCCATTGTCTGGTCCCGTGGTCCCATAGAGGGATATGGCTTCGCCTAACGATTCTTTTAGAGGTGCATCATGGAGGTCAAACAACGCGCGTACCCTGTATTGTGCATCAGCGCATCGACGACAAACTGAGAAAAACGAAACTCACTATGAAGGTGAGTGTGACGCTCGCGCTGTACGTGTTCGTGGAGCTACGGGAATTGAATATTGTCCATGAGTCGGGCAAGAATATCTGACGAATCCAGCACTTACTGGCCAGTCCCATTGTAAAAGTAATTGAAATTGGTATTAGTGGGGGGACCGGTTGTCCAAGCTGGTTCTTGGTATTGAAAGCGAGGATCCGTGTCTTGGACAGTCTCGCTAACCAGCTGATCGCCCGAGTTTCCGACTTCCGAGTGCCACACAATCTGTGTATGGTTAGGCATTATCCAAAGAATGAGAGGCCAGACTGACCAAGTCAATGTCTACGTATTGACTATTCGTTCCCGTGTTCGTCAACTTCAGAGTGTGTGAGCCCTGACTGACCGAATTATTGAAGAGCGATTGCTGGAATGCATTATTCCCGCCGCCACTTAGATTTGCATAGTTTGAGCTGTCCAGCTGGACGGTGTAAGTGCCATGATTCGGTCGGTAGGCACCATAAACCCAAATTTCGGTTCCGTTGAAGCTAAACGTGACCGAGCCGTCCGTAACGTTGTTTGTTGTGAATGTGCCTAGATAATAACTGAAAAAAATATGTAAATGGATACATTTCGGTGACATGCTGCTCGATGGGCGTACTCCATGGCATATTGATCATCCCAAGATGTACCAGGAAGCCAAGTATCATCGTACAAGATCAGAGGAGACTTGTCGTCGATGACGGTGGTGAGCAAGGGCATTCTCGTCACGACAGGAGGAAAGCGTCAGTGGGAAGGGTTGCAAAAGAGGTTTAACCGCCATTCTGTGCAGACCGTCGCTATGTGATGGCACAGCTGGTTCGAGTGCGGTGTCCAGTTTGATCAACGCCGTCGTTGGGTCACCGGAAAGACAGCACAGCCACAGTTTACAATGCGCTCGTGGGAATCTTTACGCGATCGAGACGCGTTTTTGTTGACGCGTTGTTTTTATAAGATGCCTCGTCTCACGAATCGTCCGTTCGCGTCCTCCACGTCGACCCTCTCCAATGCCCCCTGTCGCGCTCATCCCGATTCACGCTCGCGCCCGTGCGTTGCTCAGATCAACGTGTAACGGCGCATTCGCTATCGCTGGCAGGTCTACCGAACGCGATGTCATCACCACATTCGTCGCGTCGGCGCGCGAGGCCAGCTGCAGCCATGATCCGCTCAAGTCGTCTCTCTTCATCTCCGGGACGCCTGGAACCGGGAAAACAGCACTCGTTAATTCTGTCCTGACCGGACTCGAGTTTTGCGAAGACCTCAGAGTCATCACCATCAACTGTATGGCCCTGCACAGCGTGGACGATCTCTGGGACTGTCTCCACGAGAACATGGACAACACTACGTTGGTGAAGAGGACCAGGGGCTCAAAGATAAAGGGTAAACGACTGTTGGAAAAGATGATAACCTCACAGCAGCGAAGATGGTACGCACGACTTACTCTGTCACTTCCTCCACGTCTGCTGACGCATCTGCCAGTCTTATCGTTCTTGACGAACTCGATCATATCGCGAAATCACCTCACGCCCTCTCCGCCATCTTTTCGTTCGCTCGCAAGCACGCCTCTTCCGTTCGCATCATCGGCATAGCAAACACACATACGCTTCCCACCTCTGCAAGTCTGTCCAGCGACGAATCAGCCAGCGTCTTGACACTACATTTCGCTGCATACACGGCCTCCCAACTGCTCGAAGTGTTGCAAGCGCGTCTATCACCATTATTTGATGCCGACGAGTCCTCGGAAGAAGTCAAGAAGTTCTTGCCTACCGGTCCTTTGACCTTGCTATCCAAAAAAGTCGCCTCGCAGACCGGCGACGTGAGAATGCTCTTCGAGGTCCTTCGAAATGCCATCGACCTTGCCATCTCGACCTCCACTTCCGCTGCCGAAAACCCCATGGCACAGCCCATCCCCCCCGTCACCCCCAACCATATTCTGGCCGCGCTCAAAGCGTACCTCCCTTCACATTCTAACTCTTCGAGCTCGAGGCTCACGGCCCAATCCAACAACAGCGAGACGGCCGTCAAGGTCCGGAATCTTGGCCTTCAATCACGACTCGTACTCCTCGCAGTCGTCCTCGCCTCAAGGCGCAAAGATGCCGCACTCCCGCTTGCATCCATCTCCAACGCACCTCCCAAGACCCCTACCAAACGCACCAGCGCAGCCTCCAAACTCCGCATCCTCTCGCTTCCCCATCTCTATACATATTACGCCACGATCCTGGAACGCTCCGAAAACGGAGTGTTCGCGCCGGTATCGCGGAGCGAGTTTGACGACCTCGTCGGGTTGCTCGAGACGTCTGGCATCGTCTCGTCGTCCGTCGCTTCGTCCACGATTCTCTCCCCCTCCAAGTCTGGACGACGCGGCTTCGGTCGAACGTCGTCCTTTGGGTCGCCGGGCAAGCGTGCCCCTGCCGCTCAAGAGGTCCAATTGGTCGACTCGCTTCGCGTCGAAGAGGTGTTGCGGGGTTTGGGTGTAGACGCAACGTCAACGAATACCGACCCACGAGAGGAGGAAGTACGCGCAATATGGATCCGGGAGAGCAGGCGGACTACCAAAGACATGACACCCACCCTACGCGACCCAGATATTCTACCCGAGGCTTTCGAATGCTGATCTTTTTCACGAGTTACCGGACGAGTACATTGCTACTATTTTTCATCTTTGCTTTTCGTTGGGTCTTGTAGGAAATGTTTTAGTTATGCTTCTAGATTTTCACCGCACGACATCACTATCACTCATACATGTGTAATCGGATTCCATGCTTGCAATGACACTTTCATCGCATTTTTGTCCACCAATCGTTCTGGCTCAGGCTCGTCAAGAAGTACCGGAGCGCATCTACCCCACCGGGCGGTACCCGCGATTCCCGTTCCGGATACGCAGGCTGAAGTCGTTCCGGACCCTGACTTTTTCCAGCTTTTTCGAGCATGGCTTCTATGGCTCGTATCTGGTCGTCAAATCAGAAATCACGACAGCAAGGCATGCCTACTTGACTGACCAATGCAGACATCCTTCTCCGGAAAGAAGCGTAAAGCGTCTCCAGCGCAGCCGACGCTTCGTACTCTTCCATCCGCCCATCCTTGAGGTCGCCAACCAGGACACAAAACTCGAGGAGGACTTCCAACGTTCCTCTTAAAAGATCAGCAGCAGCTCTTTGCGACGACCTCAAGAGACAAGCGCTGAGGATATCGTCCAGAACGGAGGAGTGGCAGTCTGCCAAAGCGAAGACATCCCGGAACCCAGTCGCCGCATCGGGCATGTCCCGGCATGCTGCGATGCGTGACAGGAAGGCGTCGAAATTGCCGCCGATGGCAGCATCGTATATATACGTGGACAGTGCACTGAGAAACGAGTGTGCCGCGAATCGGAAGTGAAGGAGTAGCACGCGAGAGGACGTCAGCGTTGGGAATAGAGGTAGCGCGGTGGTGCGTGTCAAGCGAAAAATGGAGCGAGTCGCATACTCGACTACGCATACATGTTAGTCGTTAGCGCGCAGCAGCACGGTTGACGTACCTCGCGTCAATCGGAGCAAAAGCGAAAAAATTCTTTGATATTTCGATAGAACCGTTGAAGGAATTAACGCTTGCAAAGGCTGCGGAACCTTGTAATCGAGATACAGAAAATCTAGCGCTCTGTCGGATGTGAACATGAGCATTGCTTGGAACAAAACTAGGCGCACTCGATAGCTGAAAATATTTTCGATCAAGAGGTGCTTCCTTCCTAATAGAATGAACCATCGACTTACAGAGAGGGTCAAGCCATCGGTCGTGTCCCCTCCCGCTAAGTTCGCGTATAGCAAATCCCAGGCGAAATTCTGCTTCCCCCATGACACGGTGAGCACCATTTGAATCAGAAGGGATGATCTCTGTATTCTGAGGATTATTCTGCTGAGAATCAACTATGACAGTCCGGAGGAGGAAACTGAGCTCGGAACCACCAGGGGGCCAAGAGTCCCTGGTCACTAGCAATGGGGCCAATCCTACGGGCCAACGGCCTGCGTGAGACTGGTCACGTTGCGTTGTGCCCTTTGACTTGTATCGCAAAAGATTGTACAGTTGAGCACTATGGGACGTTCGGTCTTCCGCATCAGAAAATAAAGCCGTGCAGAGTCGCGACTTGAATGAGTGCGATGTGAGTAGCATATGAGAACGAAGTAGTTCGAGGTGTGCGTCGATGCAAAGGAAAGAACATCGGTCCAGAAACACTGCCAAGAGTGCACGGGAGAGAGAAGTAGCATGTTTCCGGAGAGGCGTGAACATGACTTCACATAGAAGAGATGGGCTCGGTGTGATATGCGGAAACATACTCGGGAAGTTCGCCACGAGTTCGCCAAGGAGATCGTGTTCTGGGGACGATAATGTTCCTGGTTCCAAGTCGAACACCTTGAATACTGCGACAGGATCGCTATCGTCCAATGATGGCTCTATCTGCGAATCCTCTGCATGGGGTTGGCCCGGTCCCGTTTCCTGTGCCGTGAGACAACCACCAACCTCCACACAGTTCCATTGGTTCCTAATATCCTCTTCGGTCCAAATCCAAGTAATTTCTTTTTGGGGGAAATCAGTGGAGAAAATTGGGTGTTCTGGTTTAGCAGCCTCGAGTAACCTCAGTGATTTGTGTGCCGCTGGGAGGATGCTCGCCAAGCTTTCTGGAACAAATTTCGGGAATGGACCATCGGTGTCGACGATACCCTCCTCACCGCCCCAAAAGCTTTCTACTTCCTCGCCTTCGAATTGAGACGTAAAGTCTCCGAGTTGGCTTTTCTCGATGGTACCGGTCTGCACCTGACGGGCTTCACCGTAAGCTAACAACCGGCACAGGGCATGAATATACGGTTTGGACGACACCGTCAGGATGTACGCCATGACGGCTGTGATCTCCCGCGGGGAGTGACGTTCTATATGCATTTCGAACGTTTCGTAGATGAGGGACAATAGTTCGAACGGAGGGATTGAAAATTCGGAAAACTTGTCAGGAGTGGTATCCATGTCCTGGTTTTGATATGACCACCATTTAGAGATAATACTGACTGCTACTTACTCTGGAACACATCGAGGCGAGTGAGGCCACGAGCTGTTCTAGTTCGGCGTAGTAAGACCACACCGTAGCAAGGCCATAAAGGCCGGACGATCCGGTGGGACGTGAGAGCGGTCCGCACGCCAAGCGGTTTCGAATGAACATAAGAACTGATGATAAACCGTGGGCAAAAGCATGCACAGTGGTATTGGTACGACGCTGTCTGTGTTGTAAAACGTTGGTTAACTCTGGATCATGGAAATGTGAATGGCATCCTCACCTCGCGCGAAGATCCTGAACCAGTTGTTCTAATCGGCGTACGAGCGAACCCAGGTCAAGAAACCTTTGCAATAGACTTTGCAGAGCTGTCAACTGCAAGCCATGTGGAGCCCCCAGAGGACCACGGACCTTGGTGACATCCCCTGGTGATTGGCATCGACAGAAAATTGGGATGCACCTGACGACGCGGCGCACATGAATGATTGCGAGCGTGTGTCCCACACGTATAATGACGACGTGGTCCCCAGAACAACCAGGTGAAGAGAAGCAAACAAGTCACTCTCCGCGACCCGACCGACCTCGACGTATTTTACACTAGGCTGTGCCCTAGATGACCTTCGTCAGCGCTGGTACTCTGCAGAGCAGAATACATTAGACTGGCCAGTTTTGGATGGAACCTAACAGCATACGATGTTGTTCGGTTAAGAATGGAGGATGTCGATTATTCAAGGGAGGATTCGGATCCCAAGACATCGAGAGATCCTATCGTACACACTCGATTGCATGTCATGGATAGCGACAAAAGAAACGCTCACGATGCCTTGGAGGCGAGCAAGTGACGCGTCATTCCACAACGGACTGAATGCATGCTTGGTCTGAATGGATGCATCTGTGCTCGGCTGAGGATGTGACGGTCCAGGAGACGGTGGAGAGCCGTGCAGTGTTCCCGATTGGACGTGTGGTTGTATGGTTCGGACTATCGGGTCTTGTGGCTTGTCGTCTAGATGGGGTATGGAAAAATACGCTGAGACGGGTTCCAAGGCGGGGAGGGCAAACTTGTCGTCTTCTTGAAGCCATTCGATCGTGTCACACATCCGAGTCGCGTGTTGAGGGTGCCGGCAAGGTGCTGATCATTTCCGGACTCGTACTTTGGCAAGTTTCGCATCGACATCAAATTCCATCATCGTGCTACGTGGACATCTCTATGAAGTGAAGAATTCTGCGGGAAATATAATGCGCAAGGCAAGAGGTTCCTCTGCGCTCCTCGGTGTCTTGACTTCCCGACCCACCGCTAGCCAGAATCTCGATTTCTGCTTTCCTTCTGGTGTGGAGAATCCGCGCAAGTTCTTTCCTACAAAAACTTACAAAGGGTTCGGCCAACCCAAATCAGATACCATACCTCCATTCTACAGGTAGATTGTCCCCGTGGTGTCGCAGCATTCCCAGGGCCTGCAAATGCTCAACAATTCGAAAGGTACAGCGACGACGGTGAGCACCGCACGGCCTACTTTCTTTGCATCATGTTTCGTGATTGGGATCAATGCATCCAGGCGAATATTTAAGCTGCCATGGATGCTTCAGAAATGATGCCACGGAGGAACTTCAGGTTGTCCGTGCTACCTTGCAAGATCTGCGGCTCTTACTCCAAGCCATTGAACGCGATGCGCTGCAAGTTTCTTGTTCTCATGCCGCAGGCTTTGACTACCGTATCTGTAGACTGAAAGTATGTCCAAACCATAAGCATCTCCGTCAACCAAACCCATTATCGGGATGCTGCGGACCCTTTAGACAAGCGCAAAACAGTATAGAACGTGCCTACTTGTTCGGTAAATTGTCGGACAATGTCCTCACGAGTTGACGGGTGGCGATGTCCGGGTACCCTTTTCCCTGCGAGGTATATTGATCCAAGTTCCAAAAAGACAAGGTTCGACATTTTACTGTGATTAATAGTCCACACCCAGGTAAACCAGGATGATTGGTGAATTGCAGACGGCATAGTGTCTGAAAGACTGCCTGTATGCCGAGGCAAAAAGTGTCAGTGACGGTCGAGGTCAAGGAGCTGTGCGCCACCTCCTTTTCGATTACGAGAACCCAGCCAACATTGGGATCGACCTCGAACCGTTCGATATCTTCTCCAGCTGGGATCAGGGTGCCCTAATTATGCCATTGAACACGTCAAATACCAAAGAGACGCAATGCATACCTCAGAATCGTTCACTTGCACAGCCTGGCCATCTAGGAGATGTATGGTTAGACCGCTGCCGCAGACGAGGCCCTTGGACGCTGCGCGCTATATGCGTCTGTCAGCTGCGAGTCGCGTTCTGCGGCAGAATAGTCACTATGTTTAGGTCTGCCCTGTCGATATTCAATGTGGCTGCGAGGTCGTCCACGAGCTGACCTAGTTAGGGGTCGTCAGACTGAATTGTTCATGCTCACCTTGTCCACTGTCTTTTGGGATTTGAATAGGGTAACGTCTTTATAAAACAAATCGCTGTGGCCTGGACGTCCGTTACTCGAACGTTTCAAGGAAGACTGCTGCCCACCGTTTGGTTAGCGAGAGATCCTCGACGAGGGCATCGTGTGCAACGTTCATCACCTGCAAAAGCTGGGCTGCGGTTGTCCAATGTTAGCCATTCGAACTGGAAACGGATGCGATTCTCCTCTGCATACCGATCGGCATCGAACTCGGGCTCCTGGTTTGAGTTGGGAAGCGGACCACACGAGAAGCCTGTCTGTGCGATGCAAGTCCGTGCTGGAACAGAAAAAGATGGATACGAGCAGTTACCCTCCCTTTCTTCTATCTACGAGTTGAATCTCGATCTTGGCCTCGTTCTGTCGATGTTCTCGTCGGGACTTTTTGACTGACATGACAATTTGCCTTAGAATATCGAGGGCGAGGTCTTCGATTCGCGCTGTCGCTTCGCTGACCCCAGACCTGTATGTATGCGCCAAGAGGAATGGAGTGACACGACACGTACGTCCTTGTGTCCTGTTCCTCGAGTCCTTCTTGATCACTCTCGATGAAAGGCGATTGCCTCTCATTCGGGGATACTTGTGCTTCCAGGCCCGTCATGCTGTCTTGGGAGACTCGTGGGTGGTGAAGCGTTGTGCTGAGCAAGCGGTGAAACCGAACCATTCTATTCCACGTGCCACTTCCAAGTACATGCGAGTAGGGTCGTACAGTACGATGAACACAGTGATCAGCCCCACTTTGACACATCTACGGCGAACCAGAGGGGAAGTTTGCGCCAGAAATCTTCCTTTGCTGCAAGGACCGCGGAAGAAAATTCGGCGCGGCATATGTCGCACGTTCGCATAGTGGAAGAGCCGTCTTCGGGAGTGCTGTCCCTCGATTGCATGGCCTCGGCCTCGGACATGGCATACAGTGGATCCGAAGTGCGATGGCTGATGACTCCGTTGATGTCACGAAGGAGCTCAAAGGTGATGGCCTCGAACGCGATCTGGCAGGCACGCTTTGTCAGAGGGTTCGAGTCGTTACGGCGGAGACACCAGACGGAGGGTGTTCTTCCTTCGAGCTCGTTGACGATGAAGGTGGAAAAATAACGGGCGGCGTGTTCGCGACCACGGAGCACGCAGAGGAGATCGGATTCGTCCAGACGGACATAGTCGCCGAGTTGGGTGTTGAAGATGCCCGTCGCTGCTTCGCTGGGGGCCGAGCGAGAAAGATCGTACATGGCCGAGGGTAAGAGGAACGGGGCATTGATGTCCCTGGCGAGCCTGATGACCTCTCTGAAGCGGGTGAGTGAGCGATCTGTTGCGGCGACGAGGGAACACTGACACGGGATGGGGCAGACTCGGGCGGGGAGAGTACACGCCGTCGGGGGTGGTCACGCTGTGTTCACGGGACTGCCACTGGGCGAGTTTCGTCGGCCAGGAGGCGGAGAGAACGCGCAGGATGTCGTGGCGGATGCGGTGGATCTTGTAGGCGGTGAGGACGCGGAGAAGGCTGGCGACGACGGGAAAGCCCGGTTCGTCGTAGGTGAGAAAGGAGCTGAAAGACGTCAAAGGGGGGCAGGAGGGCAGAGGAAAGACGGACATGCCGTCGTACAGGGCCTGGAGGAGGTACGTGATGCTGGGCGTGGCCTCGGGCAGGGCGAGCACGGGACGGCCCTCGATGGCGGGTGCGGTGTCCATGGCGGCGATGCGGTCGTGCAGGACCTGCGAGTGGCGCGCGAGGAGGCCCTGGTGGACGACGAAGTAGTCGGTGCCGGCGAGCAGGACGATGTTCCCGTCCGGGAAGGAGAGGTCCGTCTGGCGGTGGAGGTCGTTCGCCATGAGTCGTGGGAACATTCGACTCCCCCTCAAATTGGCCTGTTTTCAACACCGACGCCACCTCGACCTTGACATGACCGACCTCGCACTCGCTCCCCGTCTCGTCCCCGGCGCACCTTCCCCCTCAAAGTCCCAGCGCAAGAAACGCAAGACGGGCACCAAGAGCAAGACACCCGGCTCGCCCGCGGATGGCTCCGTCACCATCCCAGACACCGCCCCCGTCAACCCCGTCGATGAGCCCGATGTCAAGGACGACAGCGCCCCCCACGAAATCGCCGTCGCCCCTTCCGAGACAGCCACCCACGACGACCTCGCTCCCAAATCCAGTCCTGTCACCGAACTGGTGCAAAAGCGCATGCGTGCTCTGAACAAGAAAATCGTGTGTTCCCTTCCTCCAGCAAACTTGCATCGTCAACCTGATTGTCCCCACATCAGTCTCGGATCGCGAGCTACGCAGCAACCGAATACGAAAAACTCAACGATGATCAAAAACGGACGCTCAAAACCCTTCCCTCCCTCGAGGCTGTCTACAAAGAACTCGAAGAGGTCAAGAAGTCTATCGAGGTGTGTGTGGCCCATAGGTCGCTTCCCGCCTCATGCATCGCACTGCTAGGCACACGAGTCCGAGGTAACGCGTGATCAAGCAGCAAAGCGCGCACAAGCGGAGCGCATGGAATTCCTCAAAGTTCAAGAGGCTGTTCTCTCCGCCCAGGCAAGGACGATGTACACCTTCAGTCTCATTTTCTCAACTTGCAATTTCCTCATAGGAGTCCTATGCCTCACGGGTCTCTTCAGTGCTCACACTCCTTCGCCTACGCTCCGTCCTTGCATCACGGGATGTCCCCTCTGCTGTGCTCGAATTCGATGACAGTGAAGGCGAGGCTATCTTCGCTGTATACGATGCTCTTCTGGGCGAAGAGAGCGATCACAAGAGTACCGTTCTTTCAGGCTTTCTGTCCGGCGAGGGCGACCTCAATGGCGTATCGTGTAAGTTACCCGAACTTTAGGGTCGTGTGACTAGTAATCTTTCTGCCAGTTACCCGGTTGTTAACTATCGTGCAGTCTTTCCTCAATCCACCCCGTGAACCCACTCCTTTGCCGACTGAACCAGGAGAACCTGCAGTCCCGGTGGATGTCGATGAGCCCGTGGCAGGCATCCCTGGCACCACGAGTGTCTCAGGTAGCTTCCATTTCATGCAAGATAGCGAGTTGGAAGCACCGACGTTCGAAAATAATGCTGAATGGGTAGAGAATTCTGACGCGGGACCCAGCTGCGCTCCCGAAGATCAGCCCCAAGCCACCGAAAACGCTCCCGCCGAACCAGTTGAAGTCAGCATTTCCATTCCTTTATCTGACATACCCCGTTAATCTCATACACAGTCAATCTCAACTCAACCGATCGATTGGGCAGAAGCAGACGAAGAGGGCGGCCTTCCTTCGATTGCAAACCTCCAGGCGAGCTTCGCGCCGTCTGATTCCGCGACGCCCGTGGCTCAGGCGATCGAAGTCAATTTGCCTTTGCCAGCCCCGCTTCCGAATGGGGACGCTACTGCCCCTGTCACTCGTGCGGAAGATGGTTTTACACCATCAGCACGCGGAGGTCGCGGTCGCGGCAGAGGTCATCGTGGTGAACGCGGCCATAACCGTGGAGGCTTCCGTGGTGACAGGTCAGGGTTTCATCGTGGAGGAGAACGAGGGGGCTACAGAGGTGGCAATCGAGGAGGTGACCGCAATGGTGACCGTAATGGTGACCGTCGTGAGTATTTCGAAAGATGCCCCTACTTTCATCTATTAATCATATTCCAGCTCATCGCGGCAACCGTACGGATGGTGATTGGCGTCAAAACGGCGACGGCGAAAATCGCGGCAGGGGTCGTGGTCGTGGCCGAGGGCGAGGAAGCAGTGGCGGCGGTGGGGACAGGGGAGGTATGTGACATTATGGCTGCGAACATAAGAGGGCATAGTTAAAAACCTGACACAGGTTCGGGTCAGCAGGAGTCTCGTGGAGGGGCTCCCGCTTCGTAGGCGAGGTTGGTATGCTACAAGGTGAAACTGTTGGAGACCAAAGTCTGAATGTTCTGACACTGCTCAACCCATTCGATTCGTTCTTGATGAGACTTTGATTTGACTTAGTTTTGAGTGTAGAACGGAAGTATATAATCGGTGAATTATGACTTCTGATCATACCTGTTCTATCCAGTGCACTCCCTTCATCTCAGGCTGGGCGCTGCGGCCGTGCGGTTTCATCATCGTTTAGCCATGTGAAGCATTGTGCATTAACGTTCTTCCTTCTTGTTGTCAAGTCACTAAGTTCTGACTCCACAGCAATATTCTGGTTTGGCGGTGCGATTCCTTGACATTAAAACTTGCGCAATAGCGTGAAACAGCAAGCATATATCCTTCCCCTTTTCTGTGCTCTCAAGATTTCTCTCCACAGGGGTGTCCGACCTCCAGGGATTCCGGCATGTCACTATTGACCACTGTAATTGACGACAAGTCACCCCTCATATCGTATGACGCGACATGGCTCCCTACAACAGATGTTACTTATGCGAGCGCGTAAGCCCTCAACTTGTACCAATCGTCCTTGTCATTCATGGTTGCAAATAGCTATTATCTGGGCACAACCCAAAAGACCAACACATCAGGCGGGACAGCCTCATTTAGTTTCAATGCATCCGCCTTCTGGATATACGGCACCAAAAGATCAAATCATGGGCCTTACGCTGTTCAACTAGATGGCAACACTAACGCTGGCTTGAATGGAACTGACGACGATCTGTTTCAGCAGATACTCTTTGGTGCCAACGTTAGCCAAGGAATGCACAGCGTGAACGTGATCAACACCGGGTCAACCGGCCAATATCTAGATATTGATGTGGTCGGCAACTTCTGTTCGCGGTGCCAACGACAATGATTAACAGAGCGTAGATCGTGTTTCAATCCAAAATCGGGAGTTCGGGCAACCAGTTGTCCTCAGAAATCATTTCAGATTGGGATCCTCGCTTTCAATACCAACGATCTAGCTGGGATACCACGTCGGTCTCCGACTCTTTAAATCTCAACTTGTTCAATAACGGCACTGGCCAGTAGGTGACAGCCGCTGAGAATATTCTCAAAGGTTGACTTCTGTGTGCAGTGTCACAAACACGTCCGGTGCGACAGTGTTATTTACATTCACAGTATGTCTATTCTCCTTCGCGCACCTCACTATGAACAATGGGAACGCTGTAGGGCATGCTTATTTTGGGGGCAACTATCGCCGCATTCCGAGCTAATGGGTTTCGTAGGCGAGGTGGTGACACTGTTCGGAACCACGGGCCCTTTGAACGGACAGTATTCAGTTCAATTAGACTGGGGCGAGGACGCGACGTACGACGCAGGAAATCTTCTTTTCACACATTACGGCGTTATGCTCTACCACGCCAATAATCTCGGACCTGGCTCTCACCAGATTATTATCACCAACCTCGCGAGTGCCCAATACTTGACTATCGATTATGCACAAGTATGGACTGTAGCAAAGTATTTCTTCGACGTTCCTCTGCTCTGCTCAACACAGGCTCACGTATGATCGGTAGTACTTCTACTTTGGGTTCCACTGCATGTGCCTCTGGGGGACCAAGGTGAATTGCATGAGTGACGATTATTGTTTCTTCTTTTGACAGTTGCACCGAAGCAGCAGCGACCTGGTCGGCTGGCACAGGTACGTGTTCAGGATACACCGTCAAGTAATAGTCGTCTGACTTGATGTCTCAGCTCAGCGGCGAGGGCTGTAGTAGTTATTGAAGCTGTAGTGGCGGTACTAGCTGCCGCTGCTGCCGTCTTCTTCTACCGTCGCTGGAAGGCTACGTTGAAGCCCACTGTCACCTCGAATAACGTCGCGCCGTTCGTGGAGATCCGAAACGGCTCCTTTCCGCACAATCGAACCTTGAAGGTCTACAGTCCTGGGAGGTCACAGCTGGACGACAATGGTGCCGCGCAGCGTCACGTATCCGACCCATCAGCAAGTGTCCCCGAGAGTGTGGCTTCCCCGAACGAGGCACGCCCGTTCCACGAGATTGGCCGTTTCGTAGAGTAACGTCTTTTTCGTAGGATCAAGTGTTGCCACATGTTTGGGATGTAACAGCAAGGGCACGGTCATTCGCTGGGACCGTGAGCCGTCCAAGTTCACCTGCCATCTCTGCCCCACCAGGCTATGACACTGCAGTGCAAGACAATCGGGCATGACTGTGTGCGTGCGTGCGTACCTCGCTCGAGCGCTCGAATGTTATTCCATGTATCGTGGTGTTTCAAACTCGTCTACTCAAACGAGGCTCGAGCTTGATCAATCCCACGGCAACGGTGCTGATCGACGAATGTACATTTTACCCGCATACGTTTGCATATATACGCATGAATAGCAAGACAGGTTTTGTGGGTCATGGTTTTCAGAGGAAGGCACGCTGTTGATAGTTAGGGGTACAGAAACAGTGAGCGTATTCCAGGTGATCGAATCAAGCGTTGTCAGTGATATATCCATGTAAGAAGGCGTGGGGAGAGTTGCGGTTATAATATTTTTCTTCCGGCCCATCTGTTGATCTTCTGTATGTAACGGTATGAGACCGCCGTTTCATGAATGGTGCGCTCAACTGGACAACGAAATGCATTTGTCTGGCTATCAGTCGCCTCGGGTCCGGAACCGGTTTGCCTTTGAGTTCCGCAGCTACGCCTCACCGGTCAGGTCGGCAGGTGGTTGAGACCAGTGGTCACTTTCGTCCTCTCCTGACCGAGACCACCTCCATTCGGACCCACAGCTTTAGTCATCCTTTTAAATACCTTATTACCTCTCTGATCTCTTTCTCTCCATCTCTGCATCGATCCCTCAGATTCTAGCCATGTCCGAAAGTGCGTCCCCATCACCTTCTTGATAACGTCATGGCGTAGACTGACTGATGAGGTGTGAGATAGGGTTCACCGTCATGTTCAACGACAAGGCATCCTACGATAGATACAAGCAAGATGTCACCGAGTCTGGGGGCATCATCGTCCACGATCTTGGAGCCACCCTTCTGGTGCGTTGCTGAGTCGTCCGTTCTCCTCCAGTCGATCCTAAGGCACGGTTCTACTAGGGCTTCACTGCCGTCATCCCCCCCACTCTTCTTCAGACATTGAGGAGCGGCAATCTGGTCGATAATGGTATTCTCACCCTCGGTGCGAGCGTTTTCTACACTCGGTTGAACTGACACGCTGATTTCACCCTCCTCAGAACCCGACAGCACGGTCACTATCCAGTCGCCTTCAGTTTGATGGCCTGCGCAGTCGTTGTACAACATATAATAATATACGCATAACGAATCAGAGTGAACACTGAGTAGGCTGGCATTATCATACCCGGAGATCGCTTGCCAAGGACTGGACCCGCCAGATAGTAAACATTCACGACTCGGAACGATCGCTGAAGTAACTTTCTGTCTGGCATTCGATAACCCAATACGTCGTCAGACATTACTCGAGCGGTTCTGAAGCTGTGACAAAGGGCGGGATCAGCATACCTTTGATCATTTCTTCCTATTCATCATCTCTGTACACTGACCTCCACGCCACATCCGAGTGTCAGACAAAGTATATAATGAACGGTCCAGGGAGTAAAAACTTATTTGAATATACGTTCCTTTCGACGTGCGATAGATAATCTCTTTTCATGATACAACATGCATTCAGGTTGGAGTGAGTTACAATGTACGAGAGAATTCCTGCCAGTAGGAAACCCGATGCGATCCAAAAGTTCGAGTGATCAAGTCACAGTGACAATGTCTCCCCTACCATCTTTGAGCACCACCAGCTCACATTCGATCTTCTCCCCCGTGTCCATACAGACAACCTCAGTCGGGTCGATGGACGACGTCCGTATTTGTCGGCGCTCAAAAAAGGACCGTCCGAGGACAACGTCAAAGTGGGGTTCCTCAGAAAGGTAGACGGGGATAGACACGCTCTTCGGCTTTGGTGGAGGTTGTGATTTGCCTTTAGTAGACATGTCGACATGCGATTCATGTGGATGTGGGACGGGAGAAGCGACTGGCAACAGTGTGACAGGCCATTTTCCGAGATTGACCAGCCCACTGTAGCCATACAGCCCAGGCACAGCGTCGGCAGGTATGAATCCGTGTCTCAAAGCAAACTTTCGCGACATGTACACGTGGCGATAACCACTTTTGAGAAGCATTCGTACTGCATGGGAATCAGCCTCGCCGATCGCAGCACTAAAGAACTGAAACAGACCGTTCTCCACAGGACCGATGGTGCCCAGGACGGTCCTAACACCATTTTCGCTGTGGAACTTTTCAAACTCCTTTCTATGCTTGGCTGCGTTAGACTCTCCTACCGCCACACTGTGCGTGAGGCTCTTCCCTCTTATACTCCTTCGAGTGGGGGATCGGGGTGATCCCACCCGACGTTGTTGGTAAAGATAAAATGAAGGATTCTGGTAGGCGGGTGGCTCGGGGAGCCGACCTACAGGATCGTGCACGTGTAACGTTGCCGATAAGGCTGATGTTGTCTGAGTAGAACTCGAAGGTGAATCTTGACTTTGGCGCCAGATAAAAATCGTGTAATCGTTGTCTAGAGCGACCGAACAGTGCATGAGACATAATCCCGAAAACAGACCGAGAAATTACCATCGTCAAGATTCCAGACCGAGTCACCCCAGACGTATTTGATCCATCCTGATTGGATCCGTTGGCCGTTAAACTCTGCGCGGCATTTCCGAGTTAACTTGTCATAAAGCTGCTGCATTGACTCGTCCTTTACTAGACGCTAAGAATTGAGAGGTCGGCATTGCTTCGAAAGAGCCACCTACTGACAAGAGTGCATGATAGCGAAGGACGAAGATGGGGTATGTACACTGATAACAGTACTAGTGGGATGCATGACGGATAGAGGGAAGCTGATGAATAAGGAGGACGTCATATGTGCTGTGTGTGCCAATCACTGTCCCACGGTCCAGCGACTCAGACTGAGATTATTAAATATTAACTGTTGTCCTGTACTCTATGAATCCCCACAAGTCTCAATCTAGCCGGCCAAATTGTTACGAAACACTACCAACAGCTCAGCAATGGCTTCGCATAAACCATTTCGAGTCGCTGCGCGAG
>JBBPLQ010000143.1:0-47656 GCA_038089855.1 Royoungia palumana
AGGAGCGTTACGCCCTCCTTAGCTACGTCCTGGAGCGAGGATTTCGCTTACTACCCGGTTTATACAGTGGGTAAACTGTATCGAGATGCAGTGGGTTCGGTTGCAGTCCGAACTCGTTTTAAATCCGAGTAAGATTCTACCGCTTAACGCTACGGGCCGCGTGTGGTACTAATAGGACTCGAAAGGAGCCTACTAGGCGAGTTGTTTATAACGGGAGGGAAGTCTGAGAAGGGAACGGGGGCGAAGACGAGGTAAGGTTTGGTAAAGGCCTGGTCGCGAAGGGCGACGCCTATGAATAGGAGCGGGGGGAAGAGGGTAGTATCGGTTTGAGGTACGTATGTTGGGCAACGAAGAGTTGGGCAACAAGGGAGAAGAGACTTGAAATAATGTGAGGGAATGACTCAAAATCAACTATCACACGAAATGTGCAAGGGAATCGATTTCAAGTCTGAGGTATCTACTACAAGAGAGTCTTACTTATATACTGTTGGGTATCGTGCACGGACCAAGTACTACAAAAGGTAACTACTACATGATTGGTCGATAAGAAAGATAAGGTGAGAATATGACTAACTACGTATGACTAAGAGTCCGATGGATCGTGGGAATAAGATAAGAAGGGAAAAGAAATAGAGTTCTGACAGTTGCTCACATTTTCGGGCGACATTCGGTAGTAAGTACAAGAATACCTTCGCGATGTACGAGCAGAATTCGGGGTCGCGCCATCCACTGGATACACTACCAAGATCCACTTCGACTAATTCATCGAAACGCGGAGAAATCCCTCTTGACAACGAATCGGTAGAGATGTGGTACGGCAGCATCACAATCGGAACGCCACCCCAGGAATTTACAGGTGAGATCGTTCCTATCGTGCTTGGATTGCTATCTTCGTACATTCATCCTCTTCAAAGTGGACTTTGATACAGGCAGTTCTGACACTTGTGGGTATCCAATATCTTGCTCGAGTAAGATCGGGCTTATCGTTCTCCTCAGGGGTACCTTCCAAAGGCTGCATTGCAACCTGCAACGGCCATCGCGAGTACGACCCCAGCAAATCAAAGACATCACGGCTTACCGGCCGGCCGTTCAGCTTAACGTATGGTTCGGGAGCCGTGGAGGGATTACAGTATACAGACGTAGTTGAGATGGGCGGATATGAGGTATGGGTTTTTCATGTTAGTATTCCCATATTGATACATGACTCGTTAGATCCAGTCACAGACGATTGGTGGTGCATTGATGATGTCACCTGGGTTCTGGAATAATAGGAGTGTGATACCGTTCGGCGATTTTGCTGCAGATGGTCTTGCTGGCCTCGCATTTCCAAACATTTCACAGTTTCAGGGAGATACACTGTTGCAGAGCCTTGCAAAGGTCGTATCGCGCAAGGTCTTCGGCTTCCGACTTTCCCCGATCGAAGGACAAAGTTATTTGACGGTTGGCGAAGTAAACAACACTGCATTCAAGAGCGCGACGCTGGCGTCCCTTCCGGTGAAAACGCAAGGCTACTGGCAAATCCAGATGGATTTTATCAGGCGTTCTCTCAACTACGTAGTTCCTGGAAACGTCGGGCCTGCGATCGCCGATACGGGAACCACGCTTGTGATCCTGCCAATTACACTGGCAGAAAGCTATTACGCAGGCGTTGACGGTGCAAAATGTGACTACAGCACGGGCGTATGTACCGGTGCGTCCCATCTGAACGACTACGTGCAATCGTCTTTTCTGACGTTTTCCAGTTCCGTGTGCTAGCATCAATGCGTCTATTCCGACGTTCGGACTCGGGAAAAGAAACTTTACAGTATCGGCTCGCGCATATAATCTAGGACCTGCCTCGAACGGGTCGAATGATTGTATCACTGGGATTGGCGCGTCCAACTTTGGTTTGTCGCTTTGTAGTTCATCGAATTCCGCTCATTTGCGTTTCCAGGCTTTGTGATCCTTGGGGACGTCTTTTTACAAGATGTATACACTATTTTCGACTTTGACGAACCTCCTTATGTTAAGTTTGCAGACCTTGTCTCCCCCTGATTACCACTATTATTTCGTTCTGGCGGGGAGTACGTTTAGTATACGTACCTTGTACCAGTTGTGTGACGACCAAACTTCGATACCGCATGGTCTGGAACGACAGCTGCGACACTGATCGACATCGACGTATTGCTTGTTTTAACAACGAAGATAAACCGGAACGCGCAACCTAACCAAGCTCAGGCTGACGCCATGTCCTACTCCTCTCTCCACCACGGCGTATTCTCAACCCAGCCCCACTTTCAGGTCTTTCCGGTAACACAAACAGCCCCACCGCAACCACACGCCTCACCCACCGCGCCAGCTCGTCCGAGTTCGTTCAAGGCACCCGCGCACAAGCATGCGCACCATCTACACTCGATTCCACCCCGCGAAAAGTCTACGAGGACGCTCATCATAGATCATATGCTCTGGGTACACGCTCGCACAAGGTTTGCACAGGCGCGCGCAGAACTTGGCATGACAGACCGCACCGGTGGTCCAACCTCCCCAAACTACCGCTTCCGGGAACGCCCAGAGCAGTACGACGAAGAGGACGAGCTGTCGAGCGATGGCGAGGACGTCGATCAGTTCAAGGGCCGGGCTACCGGGCACGAGGACCCCCACGAAGACACCCGAACGCAGAAACAAGACTTTGCGCTCGCGAGGAACCTCCGACTGCGCGCCATCGCCCTCGAAAAGGTCGTCACATCCATGCTTGAGCAACCGCCGCCTTTGCACCCTGTCCCTGCCATCGGCGAGGAGCTACAGTCTCCTCCGGCTTCTCCCAAGCGTCGCGATCTGTTACCCCTGCCAAAAGAATCTCACCCGCATACCTTGCCTAACGGGGTTCGACTTCGTTTAGCGCTTGGCACGGTCATCAACGATCTGTTTGCTCGCCAAGCGCCTATCGCGCCGTATCGACATCATCATCACCCGCCCCCAATCGTCGTCTCAAACTCTCACTCCACAAAAGGTTCTGCGGAATCTTCATCCTCGATTGCCTCCCCGGTGCTCCAGTCACCTCAGCCTTCCACGAGCACAAGTCAGTCATCAGCAGGAGTCACCAGCACACTCCCACCATCTATCACTCTCCTTGCAACTATATCCGGAGCGCCTTGCTCACGGCTAATTACGTTCTCGTCCCAAATATTTGTTCCGGGCTTACAAGGACAACAAGCAATCGTATGTCGCTCGTCTCTTGTTCACTCGATAATAAAAATAACATTATACGGAAATAGCCGGGAACTCAGGTCATTTGGGACGACAGAGTGCGTGCCTACTATATGGATGGCACAGATCCCTCCACAGCCAACTCTCCACCCGCTTTGCGTTGCCCAAGGCATCTGCATACTGGATGTGAAATCTGTGTTGAAGCTAGACAACTTGTGAAGGCACCGGGTGGACCAGGCAGAGGAAGATCTGGCGCTTGGGGAGGGGAGATCACGTCGCGTCCCCTGCATATCGGGTCAGGAAAGAGCATGGGTGGAAGTGGTAGTGGAGTAACTGGTTGGCAGGAAGGTGGTGGTATCGGCTCTGGGCTCGCTCATTCTGGGGTCAACGGCAGTGTCCTGCGCAGAAAGTCCAAGTGGTTCCATCAGGATGCAGAAGACGCCGGATTCGGAGGTGCCGGGGCAGGAAACACGCGTCTCTCAGATCTGATTCCTCGGTTCTTGCGCTTGTCAGCACTTGTTGCGATGGAGCTAGGAGAAGAGCTCGGCGAGGAGGAGTACGAAGGCGAGTTCCAGAGGGAGAGATCTGGAGGGTTGTCTTCCGCATCGCCAGTGTCCTCTATCCACGCTCGCAAAGCACAATCGGAGGTCGAGGCGGGCCCCCTCCGGCCATCCAGAGATTGGTATATGCTGTTTGCAGGTCTTCTCACTCGGGCCGCTTTGGAAGGGTACCTGACTGGTGGATGGAGGGGACCCGATGCTGTTTCTTGTCTGCTTTCGGTCGGACTGGGGATGTCAGATGACCCAGTGCACGGCGAAGAAGATGAAGCAGACGTGATCTTCGAGTGGTTCGATCCAGATGACCTTCCTACATTGAGGGAAGCGGCGCAAATCATGTTTCCGTCGTTGAACGCCATGGCTAATGGCATATCGCCAATTAGGGAAAATGCAGAGGCTGAGTTCGAAGCTGAAATGAAGGAACGACTGCAGAGAGTAAGCGTTCGCTCCAGCACGTGTCCCACCTCTGATCATCGGAAATCCAGTTCTATGCCGTTCCATCGCTAACACCCGACCTATCGACTCATATGGAAGATTTGGCATGGCATTATCCCGCCGAGCCTGTTGAACGAGCTGCTGTCCGTTTTTGTGAAGCTGTTGCGAAATGGCGGGGGAAACCGGAATTGGAAACCGTGAGTGCCATACACGTTGATATGGTATGGCATGTCACGCAACACGACTTATCTAGTACAAAAAGAGGTCCAAGGATCCCGGCACACCACCCATGACGATCGAGTCACTTGTCCATTCCAATCCGACTAGTCCTACATCGGGTGCTTTTCCCACTCAAACAGCCCAGTCAACCTTGCCCAAGCCCAAGAGACCCCCAATCGAGCAGTATTTTATTGTTCCACAATTTTCGAACGGACGAAAGCGCCGCCAGTCCACGGATGACAGGGAACGCCTTACGAAAAGGTTCCATAGTGGCACATCGGTTCCTGTGGTGTCGTCCCATACCTGACAAACGTTAGCCCGCTGTATTGGCTCACCTGGATCTTGTACAGTATCGTTATCGTTGTTTATGGCTCAAACGTTCAATTATGGATATAGTGTGGATGTCTTACACCGTCACCTTCCACATCGCCCGTTGAACAGGATTTGAGATGTGGCGTGCCATGTAACATGCCGAAAGTGCGGTCGATGTCTCACTTTTGTAGCATTACCATCACGGAGAGACGCTCGGTAAAGTGAAACATGAATGCGAACGCGAACGCGTTGCACATCTTCTCGTCACGTCCTTTTGCTATATAGATCCCTGGGCCATGGGGTTCATCCAGCTCAGATTACTTGCTCGGCAATATGCTTCATCTCACCACACTCATCCTTGCCTTTCCTCTGGTAATGCTCTGGCTGAAGAACTATGTCAAGAAGAGGAAAGATAATCCAGCGGGTTTGCCTCTGCCTCCTGGACCACCCCGGCTTCCGATTGTCGGGAACCTCTTCGGGATCAAAGATCTGGGCGCACAATGGTTAACGTACGCCGAGTGGAGCAAGACATACGGTACGCCCTTCTCGTGCCTGATCCTGCCTTATCACCCGCGTATCGTACATGTTAGGCGACTTGCTATACCTCGAGATCCTCGGGCAAAAGATACTAGTGATCAACTCTGAAAAGATAGCTGAAGATTTGCTCGACAAGCGATCTCAGAACTATTCCGATCGACCGCAGGTACTCATGGTCACCTTGTGAGTGATGCGCGTGCCTCGAGTACTGCATCGGACTGACGGTGTGTGAGGATGGGATGGGAGTTCAACGTCGGGTTCATACCGTACGGCGCGTATTGGCGAAAACATCGCAAAGCGATGCACCACGCGCTGAACCAAACTGCCATGCTCAGCTACAGAGACATCCAGTTAAACAAAGTGCATCAGCTAACCAAGAACATCCTACAAGTGCCCGAGGACATGGAGATCCACCTTCGAACGTGCGTCGTCGCACGCATCCGGTCATGGTGTGACTGTGATTGACGAGGTCGTGCACGGACAGGTTCACTGCATCGACGATCATGGAAGTCGTGTACGGCTATGAGATGGCGCCGCGAAACGACTTGTTCGCGTCGATCGCGGACCGGGCGAGCGAGATGTTGACAAACTGTTTCTTCCCTGGCGCTGCGCTCGTGAATACCTTCCCCGTGTGTGCGTGTGTCGTGTTTCGTTGCCGACGTGGACGCGCTGGACTGACCTCTGTCGACACGCGGATCAGTACGGCATCTACCCGAATGGTGTCCTGGCGCGGGGTTCAAGCGATACGCCAAGATATGTCGCAAGCTGACGCGGGAGTTGCGAGACTTGCCGTTTGATTTCGTGCGGAAGCAAATGGCGGAGGGGATCGCGCCGCATTCGATGGTGTCGGAGATGATCGAGAAGAACGAAGAAGAGGTGGTGATCAAATCTGTCGCAGGAACGACGTATGCGGGTGAGTCGTACCAGCGTGCGATGGTTGGTCTTACACGTCTGACGCCCTCGTGTCGCGGTCAGCGGCAGTGGAGACGGTGCGTCGGTCTATGGGTTATGACGTTGGCGTGGGTAAAAACTCACGGACACGGATCGCAGTCGTCTTCCGCGCTGTCGGCGTTTATGATGGCGATGGTCATGTTCCCGGACGTCCAGAAAAAGGCCCAGGCAGAGATCGACAGAGTGACAGGTGGTAACAGGATGCCAGACTTTAATGACAGGGCGTCGATGATCTACCTCGAGGCGACGTACCGGGAAGTGCTCCGATGGTGCCAGGTCACGCCGCTCGGTAAAGGCTTGCTTTCGTCCCACGTCGTACCGCGGTGCTAACGTCCCGACAGGCGTTCCACACATGACGACGGAGCATGATGTGTACGAAGGCTATTTCATTCCAAAGGGTGCGTACGCACGCGTTGACGTCCACCCCGCTCACGATGACATGGCTTTGCAGACACGATCGTGTTTGCAAACATTTGGTGCGTGCCGGTGTGACGTGTGTGCTGTTTGGGCTGAGCGCGTTCGTGTGTTGTTAGGTCGATGACACACAACGAAACCAAGTACCCCGATCCGATGCGGTTCATGCCTGAACGTTTTCTCGATGCCAACGGAGAACTTACCGATGACATCGGGGAGCAGCAATTTGGGTTTGGTCGTCGGTGAGCATGTCGCATCGTCACGTCCGTCTTGATCGGGTATCGGGTACTCATTGCATCCCAACGACGCACAGGGTCTGTGTCGGCAAATATCTGGCGGAGGCGGCCGTGTGGATAGCCATGGTCTCCGT
Organism: Royoungia palumana; assembly: GCA_038089855.1. Classification (NCBI taxonomy): domain Eukaryota; kingdom Fungi; phylum Basidiomycota; class Agaricomycetes; order Boletales; family Boletaceae; genus Royoungia; species Royoungia palumana. The sequence continues at coordinate 6,982 of JBBPLQ010000143.1, forward strand.
CCTGGCAGTCTTCAACGTCAACAAGGCGAAAGACGAGCAAGGACGGGACGTCGACGTCGTTCCGCAGTACACGCCAGGCGTGATCGTGTGCGTGTTTCCGGTGTTCTCAGAGGTTTGAATCGGTTGACGAGTTTGGGGTTAGTCACCCGAAACCGTACCCGTTCTCGATTGCGCCGAGGTCTCCTCGCGCGGCACAACTTATTCAGCAAACCGAAGTCGATATCTGAGATGCCAGGTCGGCAGAAGAGTGCGATGGCGAGGTCATACACCGGCGAACGCACAGAATCGTGGAGTTGTGGATCAGCGCTCTAAGCGCTGTGTAGTATAATGTATTGTCTGTTACGCAGCCTTGTTGCCAGTGCACGCGCCCGTGTACTAGTGCGCTTTTAAAGACAGACCGGCTGTTCAGTAATGGTATGTTCAGGATACATGTGATCGGTACAACTTAAGTGTACGCTAAGTTAATGCGTGATATGTACTGTACACTAAAATAGTGAGTCGTAAGCGTCGTGAATGTGATACTCTAGATCAACGTAAACACGTATGTATATGTGCACATGGAAAGCGTAATCATATCCTAAAGCGGGGCGCTTGAGTTCCTGGTTCTGATGATCAGAGGATTGACTCACCATCTCGGCTGTATCTTTCGTTCTGGGTAAAGCTGCATCATGATCTGATCGGTTATGTATTCCGCCTCGACCTGAGAGGAAGACGGTCTATACCCAGTATACGAAGGGCGCTTGGGTGGGGGCTGCTGCGGTCGGCTGACGTCGCTGGGTCGTGAAGGACGTGAGACATGGCTAGAGCGATTTGGAGCATGAGGATTGTACACGGGATTCTTCCTATCGACATAGTCGATGGAAGCGTCTCTTGCTCGTCGATAAAGGTTCGGATCCGGTCTACGCATCTCGGACGTTGTTCGCTTCCGTTGCTCCTCCTCCGCAGAGCGGCGTGCCATGGCCAATTCCTTGAGATAACGCTCCGTGTCCTGGGCACGCGACGAGGTGACTTTGTAGGTCCCTTCGCAGAAGAAGCCGCCGGGAACGCCACGACATTGATAGACGCCCTTGACGGTCTGTGGGCTATTTGGGAAGATGCAGTCGTGTTGGGAGCACTTGTTATGGTATGGGGAGGGCCAACCGGGTGGGAGGCTCGTGGTCTTTGGCTTTCTGGAAACTGTGACATGGTCAGCTACGAGCAACAGGATACACAGGAAGGGCGTGACGCACAAAAGATCATGAGGGTTCGTCAGGGTAGGGGAGGAAGTCTGGCCAGGGGGGAAGAGACTGCCTGTACTTAATACCAGCGATGGCTTATGAAGGGCCGAGTAAGCATGGGGCCACGGCCGGACATGCCTTAAAATCGTGTTACATTAAATGTCAAGATGAGGTCAACTGCACTGTTGGGAGGGCATCGCCCTCGCTGGTGACGTGATGCCATGATCCGACTCGAGAAAGTAAAGGGTTTGAATAGTGTTTCCAGGCCTTGTCCTGCAAGGACGACCAACCCTGGGCAAGGGACGAGCAGTGCCGGAACGCTGCATGCCACTGAAGGGACTCGGAGCTACACGGCGCGAGAAGGGCGTTTGCTTACTCGAAGGGGCGTAACTTGCTACGGTAGTTCGTTTCGGCTATACCCACGAGTGACGACGCGTGAAGCCATTACAGGCCCGTATGTACGCGGCGCCGCGTTCGTCGCCACCCAGCTTCTCGAGCCGAGACTTCCTAGTGTGATGTGCATCGCGTCTTCGCCACGATTGCGGTATAGAATCGACCCGTGTTTCAGTTTCACGTCCGAGGATAATTGCCACTAGTCGGAGGGACTCGCGTAAGAGGCGCAGGCGATTCGTTTGGTCCTCGAGGCACACACGAGACTGGCCACGTGGCCGTGTTTGGCAAAGGCTTCGAGAATCAACAACACCTCTTTCACCCGTTCGTCCACGTGTAGCAGATAACAATCCCTTCAATGGCACAAAAACGAAAGGCGGTCGAAGCCGACTTGGAGCATGGGCCTGCTGCCATCCGTATGCGACCATCTGGCGCCACCCTGGCGTACCCAAGCCTTTCGCATGCACCTGCCAAGCCGCCTCAGTTTCAACAGCCCACCCAACTGCTCACTTTTTCGTACACCCCTGAGCACGTCCTCGAATTCAATGATTCTGCTCTGCGTTACTATGTCGACCCTCCTCGGAGTGCTGACCTCGGGTATGGATATGATAGATGGATCAGACGACCCGAGGAACGCGGTCGATTGGATGCACTCTTGCAGGCGTGGTCGAGGTTCAAGAAGAGCTTGTGCGATGGACCTTCCTCGTCCCAATCGACACCACCTGATGTTCATGTCATGAGCTGGAGAGGCATTATGACCAAGTGAGATACATCGTTCCTCGTCCATGTTTCAATACGATTGTTCATACCAGTTCACCTACTCTTGCGAGAGAGGATCCTCACAGCACCTTATGAAGAAAGAGATAGCTGGGAACTCAACGTTATGCGTGTTGGCGGGACCTTCTATTTCGAGGAACATCTGAGCGATGCCAAGCTGAAAGAAAAGTACGACATTTCTTTTCATCATAGTACTCTTCTCGACTCGTCTTCAGAAATGAGATGGAACCGCGACAACGACGTCAGGTATACAGTGGTTATGCGTTCGAGTCTTACTGCACCATGTCGACTACAGGGCGTCGAGAAAACTCATCCCATGCTCCAGGCTGGGGTGGGGACGTCAACAATAACGTTGGGTGGTGCAGTGTCGTGAAAACCAAGCTCGGAAATCGAAGATTCATCATTGGAGGAGAGGTCGACTGTGTCCGTGGTATGTCTAGTAGCTCACGGCGCTTTGCCGCGAGCTGATGACTGAACGCCACTCTTGGGCGATACAGGAAAATATTCTGGAAACACGGCAAACTTTGTCGAATTGAAGACTTCGTTGGCAATTCGGGGACCTCACGACGAAATTAGATTCGAAAAGTATGTCCTGAAAATTGTTTGACGGAAACGACCAACTTGGTTCTGTCCAGGAAGTTGCTCAAGTATTACATTCAATCATTCCTCTTGGGGGTCCCGGTATGCCAATCTAGACTTTCATCAATAGCGTGGTTGATCCGTGGGATAGGAGGTCGTCGTTGGCTTTCGCAAACCGTCTGGGCAGCTCGTTGCAACTCGGTCCTTCCGGACCGTTGAGATACCCCGATCTGTCCGGGGCAAGCCTGGGGGATGGGACCCCCTCGTCTGTCTAGCGTGGGGGGATGACTTTCTGTCGTTCCTGCACAGCGTGCTTCCAATGGACACAGAGAAGGACGTTTGGCGCGTGACATTTGGGCCCAAGGTAGGCGTCACTGTCATGATGCTTGACGCGTCAGGGGTGGAAGATGTGATTGGAGGTGATGATCGCGTGGGGTTCTTGCCCAGATGGTACTGGAATGAACTAGGGCCAACTATCGGCGAACCCGGTGTCGTGTCTTCCGATCGCGGTGAAGACCCACAAGGACTGGCCGCCAGCAGGAGTGGTATTCCCTTGGGATGGCGGATTTGATGATAGGACATCAGCTGATATAGTTCCTCGTGGACTGATATCACGCTCGCCAATCCATATCTGTCTGTTATGAGCCTGTACGTTCCGCGTGAACTCCGGATGCTGTCTTCTAATTAGTCGTGCTCACTTTTGGTACTTCGGGCCACCCGGCACGCACCACCCGGTCGTTTCAGGTCGCCCTCCCCGTGCTGCGCTGACGCCGTACACGCCGTACCGTCCCCCCTTCCTGGTAAGAGCGAGCCACTTGTGTGCTCATCGTGTTTCGGTACGAGGAGGAGTGCTCCCTCGGACATGTATCAAAGTAGGATATTTACATGCGAATCGGAACATTCTGGGTATAAAAAGCGTGGGAATTAGGATGAATAAGACCAGCGCGTCGCGCGTGGTTTCTCCCTAACGCGCTCCTCACCATTTCACACAGCGCCAGTGCATCCCCATCGCCGCCCACAACAGCGTCCAAGGCTGCCTCCACGTCGCTCACCAGAGCGTGCGGTGTATATCTCTGTACCACCTGTACATATTTCCACCTCGTTCTCAGCCCGGCGCGCGCCAATGGTCGCCTCGTCGTCTTCGGTAACCTCTGCGTCGCCCCCCATGGCATACGCACAACCACACAGCCCGTCCCTCTCAACAGAAATGGATCCGCTGGAGAGAGAAGAAAGAGGGAAGGCCATCCGCAAGTTTTTGGCCAGCGCCGAATTATCCGTCGTAAGTCCCGTGTTCCCTCGTACCCGCGAGACGCGTTGGCACACCAAAGGGTCGCGCCTGCGACCGTACTTCCACCTTTTCTGGATGCTCGTACGACGCTTGGGATCCTCCTTAGCCCTGCTGTATACTCGTGTCTTGTTCATCTCGAGTTACACCGTGACACACACTAACTTCCCCTGTCTCACCTTCAGGTAGTCCGTGGCCTCCGCGCCCGCCTCTCCTATGCCTCTTACAAAGCTACCCACAACATTCCACACATTCCACTCAATGATCTCGAAGCCAGGGCCCATGTAACATCCGTTGCCCCACCTCGCTTGATCGGTTCCAAGCGTAAGGCTGTTGGGACTGATAATTATTATAACAACCCTGCGACGCAGGGCAGCCCGACACGTAGGATCGGCAACACCCTTTCCCCGGCCCTATCCGCGTCATCGACGACCGCTCCCTCGCGTTCCCGCTATTATCCCACGGCCATTCCATCTGCCTCGGGTTCCCCTCAGAGCCTCTATACCGCCCTTCTTGGACCACCCCCGTTGAAGCAAGCACGTACAGTACATAACTCAGCCGATCCTCCCGTACAAGCTCCGTCCCGTTCCACAGCCGGATCTCGCCCACGCGCAGGGCACCGTGGAAGAATATCTGGACTCGCAGCGCGTAGTATAGCTGAAGGAACACGCGCTCAGTCGCGTTGCCGAAAAGAAGAGGCGTCACGCGTCAAGGTGAAGAGCAGCAAGGGAAAGCAGAGGGAATCCGCGGAGGAAGCGGCTGACGTAGAGAGGAAGGCTGTGGCCACTCTCACGTCACTCCTTCAATCACGCCCTTCAATCGCTAGTGCGTCATCGCCTCGTTCCTCTTTGTCGGCTGGATCGGAAGGCTCGTTCCATTCTTTATCGCAATATGCCCAAAGCTCGACCCGAACCACCACGGCTCCCTCCTCTCTGCAGCCATCTGCAGAATCTTCCTTTTCAATCTCGGCTGCTGCGAGGGCCGCCACTCCGCCTCGAACCAATATTGAGAACATACACTCTACCCCTCGAGCAGACGATGAAGAAGCTGCCAACTTGATGTTGTTTCTACACACGTCACCCTCCCCTGCACGCCCCACTACTACTCGAGATAGGGACGCAAAGGATTCGGCTGCGTTCCGAGCGTTGGGCGGCGCTGGTTCGCTTCCTAATGGCAGGATACTTTTCTCTGGAGATGATGGAAAGAGCTCATTGCGGAGCGAGAGCAGCCTCACTATTGACACTCTGCCCGGGAGCCAAACCTCCCGGGCCTTGACCCAACTACACCATCCTGATGTCGTGAGCGACAGCACTGGACCGTTGGCCCCCGCCGCCCCGATGGAGCTAACGATCATTCCTCCCACACCTGTCTCCACGGGGTCTCCTACGTCATCGCACCTACTTGCAGCGCCGCCTTCTCCGGGGCATGCTGATAGTATATTCCCTTCACCGCAGGCCCCGCCGACTCCCGGCAACGTCCCATTCAATCTGAACGATTTTATCAACGTTTCACCCTCACCCGCGGGGGCAACTGTACCCCGTTCCGCGATTTCATTGAAATCCGGATTAGGTGCAAATCTCCGTGCAGACCTGGGACGAAAACTTTTTGAGGAAGAGCAGCATCGTCATCAGCATCTAACGAGTCCATACAACCATAGTGACGGGCTGCGGCACGAGAAGACTGGAAGTGGTTTGGGAGCTAGCATCGACCTCTCGTCCCATTAACTTCCTGGAGCACTGAGCCCCAGGACAAATTATCATCTAACGCGTCGAATCTCCAACGTTTATTGAGCAATCCATTCATGAGCGGAACGAATGTTGTATCAATTTCAACTGTATCAACCACACATCCAGCTGGACGACAGCGGCGACAGTAAACTATACGCTTGTCCTCATACGTCATGCAATCCACGGAACCACTCCACGCGCTTGAATTACGAATGTTTGTGGAACGGAAATTCCCCACGAATCGCTATTTATCCAACCTCGATGACATTGGTCAATTTCCTATCCTTATTATCCCGCTTTCTCGATCGATTTCTTGTGTAGGTGGTACACTCGGTGTTTAACGCCGTTCTCTTTTCTCGATTTTAATGCAGATTGATTTCTATCATCTTGTGAAATCAAATCTTGACGACACCCTTTCTCTTTCTCGGATATCAATATCTCTCACTGCCTGCTTGGTCGGGTTATGCTTTCACCTTGTTTTCTGGTGATGTATGTATATTTGTTCCATCGATTCAAGATTCCTGTGCGAAAGAACGATCTATTCTCATTTTGTCTCGTGACGAATCTCTGCGCATGATCTATTAGTGTCGCTTGTATCTAGTGGTGATCAAACAGGGAAATATATTCAAACGGCCCCTCCGGGCAAATTTGGACAGAGGCCCGTGGCCCGGAACACTTGATTGAGTCTTGGGGAATGGCACGAGATTAGATACAGTGTCTCGGGTTTAAGTGCGATACGAGCGACGAGAAAAGGGAGGAAATGCCTCGAGTGCCCTTTGAGCAATCCCACGGACGTTTTCGCCCGGAAGGTACTTTTTTAGATAACTGGAGTGTACACGTTCTACCGAGTGTAGTAGACAGAACGGACTACGCAAAACGAGGAGAATGCGAAAGTATGCGGACAGCGACAATGAAAGGAAGAGACACGATACTCGAAAGGTTCAGGTCGAAGACGCTTCACCTTCGAGAGTAGCCCGACGCAGAGATAAACGAATGAGGGAGCGGGAACAAGAAAAGTTCGATCTATGCACATGTTCGTGGGTGATTTCACGGTCTCCCGAGACCGAGATGCAGTGCACAGAACTTGGTAGCGTAACACCAGACGCAGGCGCCTCGACCCCCAACCTGTACTAAAAGGGCATATCAATGCGTACATACTACTAGGGTCGTGTTCGGTGCATGTGATCCAAGCCTTTGCTGTGCGTGCCTCTCATTTTCGTAATCCGGGCGCGTAGACATGATTGGCCTTCTGCTCAACGACAGATGCTCTCGCCGGCAGATCTGACTCACCACGGTAGTATCAATGACTCTCGGCGAGGGGTGCGCTTTCTACTTCTGTGTCTGCAAGTGCGAGGTCGAGTGGACGTGACACGTGCTTTGCGAATCGATCGACGAGCCGCTCGGACCCTGGACCTAAATCAGTTGAACCGGTTGACCTGGATCTCACTGACAGACGCACATGCGGACGCCGCATCCTCTTGCTCGCGAAAATGTCGCGTCGACGAATCATGAGAGAGATAAATTGATGGCATGTGTGATGTGTCGTTTCCTACGTCGGGTTCCCGACGGAGCGCTGCAGTCTCTCTTCGTCGCCTTCCGACGGTGATCCACCATTTGAGCACGTTGGGATGGTCGTGACGGGGCGACTCGAGCCCTGTGGTTGCCTTGTTTGCGATACCCTGGTTGCCGTCGTGCGTCGCCTTCGTTGGCCGGCAACCACGTCCATGCAACTGGAATGTCCACGTCGTCTGACCGGCCTCGAGGTCGAAAAATCAACCCGTATGAAGCATCCTTGATCCTTGATCGCTTCCTGCCTCTACCGGATAAGATGTCTTCCAAGTTGGGATTTCATGAGACGAGGTGATGATGTACAGGACCTCCGCAACGCGACGCCGGGACGAGACGGTTGTGACACGTGGGTAACACGGGGCCTTTTTTTGAGACGCCGTACTCGAGGAGGGCTTCGGACGTTCTCCCACGTGCGCGCTTTCGACGATGGGGAACGTTGGACGGGGGACGGCCGTCGGTCGCAGGAACTGTTCACAGATTCTGAGCATCGCCACGTACTTCTCGCGGTCAGTTCGGCTGGCGCGTTCGAGAACACGGCGAAACACGTGCAGGAAAAAGTCGACGAGGTGTAGACGAGCCGAGGACGAAGAGCGGCCCCTCACGAATCCCACACAAGTAAACGGGCACGTTGCGCGCGCGGATCGGTCCGTGGTCGAGAAATGTTGAGCCATCGATCTCTGACTGCAAGCGCCCACGGAGTCGGTCCGAATCAGAGCGCTCGCACCGTCCAGGCTGGGGCGAGTCTTTCTCTCGTTCCATCCCGGACAGCATGTTGTCCTCCGCTGCCCGTCTCCGCAGACCCGACCATGTCCGCCCCATTCGAACCATAGTCGGTCACACCGCGGCCGTCAGATGCGTCGCCTTCTTTCCTGACAACCGCCATATCGCTAGCTCGTCGTGGGACAACACCGTTCGAATATGGGACATCGAAACAGGCCTGCAAACGAGAGACCCCTTCACTGGTCACACGGATGTCGTCCGCTCTGTCGCCATCTCCCCGGATGGCGAACGAATTGCCAGTGTGTCGGAGGACCGAACGTTGCGGGTTTGGAATGTGGCCACCGGCGAGCTCGCGTACGAGCCTGTGGAAGGACACGCCGCTGGCTTGTGGTGTGTTGTGTTCTCGCCCGACGGGCGACGAATCGCCACCACCGGCGATGATACGATACGTATATGGGATGCAGGTACAGGTGAATTAGTCGCTGGCCCTTTCAGATCACACAATGGCAATCTGTACGCCCTCTCTTATTCCCCTGATGGTCTCGAAATCGCTAGCGTTGCAACCGACAAAACAGTCTGTATCTCTGATTCTGACATTGGTCAGATTCTGCTTCATCCTCTAGAAGGCCACGAGAGCGATGTGATTTGCGTTTTGTACACTCCCGATGGTCGAAGACTCGTCACCGCGTCCGCCGATGCCACGATGCGTGTATGGGATGTCACCACCGGTGAACAGGTTGGAGAACCCATGAGGTCCCATCGTAATAGCATTGTCTGGGCTATCGCTATATCCCCAGATGGCACCTTTCTCGCCACCGCCGGCGCTCACCCCGTCGTGCAGATTTGGAATCTGGAGACACATCAGCTTGGCGGTCCCCCACTCCGACACGCCAACGACGTCTCCTGGCTGGACTTTTCTTCTGATGGTCGATATCTTGTATCTGGATGTTGTGACTTTCGAATATGGGTATGGGATGCTGTCGATGTCCTTAATCGACCTTCGTCAGACGTTCTCCCTCCAACGCCCAAAGCCGTCCCGCCACCACCACTCTCTCCTTCTCTTCCCCCAGTGAGTCGGCCCTTTCAAGTCGTACAACCATCCTGATGGGCTTGTAGTTCAGGTGGCCATCCTTCCCTCCCATCTCACCCGCTATGATACCCTTGCCACCCTCTCCGATCAGCTTGGATTCCACTCGAGTGAGTTGACCGCGTGCTTCCTTTGGCTTGGGGCTGAAACTAGGGATCGCAGATGTGTTCTCGTCGGCGTTCTCGATCCCGGACCCCACCAATACTTCCCATTCCACCTCCCCGTGAAGGACAAGCGGACCCTCATTCTACTGCAGGGGAACGGACGACCGAATCCACCTTTGTCATAGGCTTGTGGAACAGGCGGAGGAAGCACAAGCCGACGGAAGCGTCGGATACGTCAGTGCCACTCGCAGGGGGCCGCTCGAGTCGGTTCCGACGCCTTGTGCAGGTGAGCGTTTCGGAACATCGTCCTGGAGGAGCGATCTCGACCATCAGATTCACGTAGGGGCTCGGACTGTCCGTCAAGCGAGATGGAGATGTGCCTGCTGGCGATGCCAACCAGGATGGGTCTGTGGCGGGACCAGTTGAGGACACCCGGGAGGTAAAGCCGAGACATATCTCAGATCCCATAGACTCCCAAGGATCGGACGGTGAGGAGGTACTATGTTTGTGCTGTTACTTTGGCAGGGCGGTGCGGCGGGGCTAGCGGGTGTAGCATTACCGAGTCTACTGTATCGTATACATGATCGTGATAGCTACTCGCAGCGGAAGAAAATGGGGCCACTTGGTGGATCATGTCATGGACCCTGTTTCGGGGCCGCTTCGCACACAGATTTAGGACAAGTTGCATGAGCACCCACTAGGCCGATTCAAGACTCGTTGGACGCCGACGCTGGGTGACAGCGAAGTGATGTCTGAGTTTCAACTGCCTTGACTGGTCCATTCCATCAGACCGGAGAGAGGGCTACATCTCATTTACGTCATCGCCGGGTCATCTGGTCTCGCCGATCTTCCCACATCATGATCCCCAGCCCCGGATACTTTGATGCTCAAGCCGAACAGCGCGACTTGGGGCGATTAGATTTAAACGCCGACGCGGCGCGTCATCTACTCCGACTGAAATCGATGGCATTGCGGAGGCGCTGACTTGCGAATTTTTGACGGAACATTGACAAGTTCTCAACTTCATGCTCAGAGGGGTCCTGAAACAAGCTTATCATCTGCAGTGGGTCGGCCTGTCCTGCCTAGCACCCCTTCGTGCTTTGACGTATCTGTTCCGAGTTGGGCCGTTTTTCCAGCGTCGATTTCGTCCGCCGGTGTTTGAATCTTTATTACAGAGTTCTCGACTCCCAAGTCTCTTACATGATGCCCCCCAGAATCTAACCTGAACGAGAGATATTACAGCTGCTTATGTTGCTCTCAGAATTCTGTAATCTTGCCGATCTTCCCACATGCTCACTCAATTAGAGCGAAATTGCCTCTCAATGATTCGGCTCGCACAACTCGGGCCCTATTTACCGGGAATAAGGCCAAGGTTTGTGCTCAAAACGGCCCCGAGACGGCGAACGTCTTCTCTGCGGAGCTGACGAACATTGAGAACGTAGGTAAGCTGGGATCACACCATGATCCGAACAACCGCCATTTGAATTTCCACCATGAAAGCGGTTCTCGAACATGCAGATGGTACCGTTCCAAACCCGTGCTCGAAACGGTTCTTCGCATGGCCGTCTATCCTGAAAGTGGCTATTGAATATCCTTCCTACTTCCTTCCTGCTCATGTTTCAGATCATCACTATATGTTTGATATTCGCTCAGCCGTAAGTTTAGGGAGCCGAAAATCCGTACTCTCTGGATTAACTTTGATCTGTCCGGGTGTTTACGACCATGAGCACGTCATACACTGTCCTCCCTCCGAATTCAGACTAGAAGGTGGCGTTCGAAACGGATTGAACGCGGTAATGAATTTTGATGTGAGAGTCTATAGACTCATCCATCAATGGTTTCGAAATCTCTGTCGGTGCCACTAACTTTGAACTTTTATAGCTCGATGCCCGTGAAGATTCGTATGCGGTAATGAATTCTGACGGAAGCCTTAAAGACTGATCTATGCGTTCAGAATCAGAGCCCTTCTGGTGTCTTCCCCCCACATCCTTCCACGGGCTGACCATGTTTGTTGCCCCATCCCTTCCGCTCGCTTTGGCCAATGTTCAGTTGAACAACTACATGTCGCGTATGCTCTTCCCCATTGATACGAGATCATCATCTCAAGTTCATTCCAGTCATTGTTCTCACTGCCATCGGATATGATTACAGTGAGCGACATGCTCTGTCCGATGCGATGTGCTGACCTCTGCTGTGACACGGCAGTCCTTACGTTCCCAAATGAGGTATAACGCCTTTCGTCTCTTGTAGTGTATGATTGTTACTGACAATCCGCGCAGGTTGAATATATCTGGGTCAGCAAACACGTTTGTCGAGATGACAAGTTCCTGACGAAACTATAGAACAAGCGTTGGACCGGGATGACAGTATTGTTCGTTCTTGTACGTATGAAGTCACAGTACGTCAGCGCGATCTCGGGCAACTAACCGATATGTGAAGGTTCGTTATGTTGGCCTCCTAGGCCTCATGTACGTCGGAGGTCGTTATAGGACTTGGGTTGGACACTAACATCGAAATTCTATCAGATTTCAGACAATCAGTATGTTTCGCATTCAGCATCTGAAGTTGCTTGTGTCATGACGTTGCCTCAAGTAAGAACCACATTCTTTCCTGGTTCCGCAGAGGTACTTTCCCTCCTATTCCCGTGTCTAACGAATAGATCAACATCTTTCCACATAGATGTACGTATTCATTTCCACGATACGACTCAAACATCTGATATCTGTCCAACAGTTGTAAGCTTACATTATCAAAAGTTCCTATATCCGCAATTCATCAATGGTTCCCAGGTGTTATTGGTATCAATATGAACTCCTGGGCCTTTCTTTTCTTCATCGGTGCGGCTGACGGTGAGTTGCGGTCCTCATTTCGTGGACAATCAAACCGATATGATGACCAGGCACGATGATTCTCCGCGTATGGGTGATGCACGGTCGATCATGGCTGATTCTGTACACACTCCTTGCTTTTTTCTCCTTTGAAGTCATTTCCATGTTCATTGCCATGGTCATGTTGTCAGCGAAAACATCGAGTGCGTAGCTGCCATTCTAGCTTCCTGAAAGACAGACAGGCTGACATGATTGCCGACCTGCCACCAACCAGCGATCATTTATCCAGCGCCAAGTATATCATCTTGTATGATTAGAATGAACGCCTCACTTCGTTGGGCTGATATTGCTATCGGCGCTCGAGTTACGTTTGGTGCTGTGATGTGCATGCTCGCGTTTGGCCAATTCGTGAGACAGTCGCTTCAGATGTACCGCGCAACAAAGCAGTGGCAGCTCAATCGATATGTAACCTTACTGTACAAGCAGGGCATCGCCTACTTCATTGCGTAAGTTCCGCCATCTTCTCCCCTTTACCCTCCGTCGTCGCCGAGTACCATTTAACTACAGAGGAGGTGAAGGCGCAAGCGGACATTGAGCTAACGACATGTTTTGTCACAGCATCTTTCTGTACAACATTGTCAACATACTGTATTTCATGCGCAAGGTCCCCGATGGAGGATGGCAGCTGACCCTGTTGTTCATCCTCGAGCTGGTTCCTTTGTATACCCTGGCGCCTCGGTTCATCATGAGCATACGGGAGGTGTATGCCAGCAGTAGTCTTCAAGTCAGCCATGGAAACGGACTCGATAGCGGGTTCGGTTTACGCTCGTTTTCTTTATACCGCCGTACCCCCGGCACGACGCCGATCGCGTTCGCGGATGTCATGTGGAGTGATTCAGAGGATTGGGAAGAGGATGCGAAAATCCCGATGGATGTGTTTGTGGAATCGGTGGATATACCAGCCTGAGGGGGGCTCGCCTTTTTGTTGCCATGATAGTGCAGAAGAACACGCGCGTGTACACTACTTCCTATACGGATACCACTGTCGTTTCGGCTTTCCAACACGCTTCTCAGCTTATTCCCACGCATCTTTCGTGTCTGCTTCCGAAGTTCTTGTTTTTGCTTTCCGAGCTGCCTTGCACGAGCTGAGGAATTCAAACAACCCAGGGGGTGAAGTTTGGGCCATTGATACATTTCCAGTACTACCCCGGGTTGTGCTGTGCAGGATTCGTGTGCTTGAGTTTTATCCGACGGGGACCACACCTTTTTTTTATACCTCATTCTCATTGTCAATGTTCATTAACGCATTGCCCAGCGAGGCCGTGCCCTTCTTGATCGAGCTAACCACCGCTGGTGAGTACTATGTCGATTCTTGACCTTGTCTGATGAATTGTCGGTCACGTCTACAGCTGCCAACGGAAACATGAAAAAGCTGGAGCCTGAGGTGCTCTTATGTCAATGCTCTCCATCAAAAGATTGCAAGCGTTCAAAGCGTGGGCGCCGTGCCTATCACGCCTGCTCAGACCCGTCATCTCATGGTCCTACACGCGGGTCATTTTTAGAAGGACCCAGACATCGACAATGGCCCGACTCATACAACCTCGTTATCAGAGCGACGAAGATATAGTAAACGATTTCAGGCACGGAAACCTCGAGCGATTTCCATGGCATCAAATGCAAATTTGCAACACGTTGCGACCACCACTTCAATTAGCTTCGCAACGTCCACGGCTTGGAAGCGTGCGACTTGCGACTCATTGCTCTCGGTATGTGTATCTTTGACCTGCCTTTGAAACTGTTAATTATGCCACTTATCTGCTGCGGACTTTCAGGGCATCCTCGGATGATCCGTCATAGGGCTTTACTACGGCTCGCTGACCTATATTTTCATGCGATAACTGTCGCTGGATCTCTATCGACCGTTCTCTTGGCGGATTGGTACACAAAGTGCATATAACTTGAACCGCCAGCTCGTGCTCATGGCCTGTGCCTAAAATAGCACTTCATCGTCGTCGTGTGATTCTAACAATCATTCCCATCGGGCCTGAGCTCTGAATCCCGTTCTTTAAGTTTATATAAATATGACGACCTGCTACCATGGAAAACAGATGAGCGCTCTTCCCCCTGTCTGCTACGCCCCCAGTTGCCTCTCAGCACACATTCATTTGGACTGTTATGTCTGCTGCTTCGCAACTGCCACTCTCCAACATTTGGCAGAATAATTGCTGGACTCGTGCGTCCACCTCCTCTTTACTACCCATCGATCCCACGAACTTATCCTTATCGCAGTTGCTGCCAATACTGCCCTCGTATATGATTATGGTGAGCGATGGGCTCTATCGCGGAGATGCAATGCCAACGCGTTTTACATCATCAGTTCTTACGTTCTCGAAGGAAGTACGTTGCACTTTCGATGCGTAATGTTTCTCTCACTGACATAATTTTACAGGTAGAGTATATCTGGGTCAGCACACCATTACCGAATGTCGTTGTCGCGCTTTCCTTAAAACGACCGCAGATCAAACCCTGGTCCTGGGTGTCATCCCTATACATCATCGTACGTATCGAAGCGCTCACGTTAATCGCCGTAAGCTGCCAGCTGAACCTCGCTGTAGGTTCGTTACATCGGCCTTGTCAATTTCATGTGAGGTTTTCTACCTGTCACTCGCGGCGTATAGCAAACAGGGACTCCTAACGATACGTCAGAGTACCCAACTTCAGTACGTGTGGCGTTCGAAACATTGTACCGTTCAAGCTGTGACTCTCGCTCCAAGTTGGAAGTAGCTTCCTTCCAGGCCCAGCCAAGGTAGTTCTCGTTCGACATTCGTGACCTGCAAGCATCTGACATGCGTACCCATAGACGTATGTGTTCACCCCACTCTTCTAGCTGATCGTCGGGCTTCCAAATTCCAGGCTAATGGGTATCTAAACAGCTGTATGCACTTTGGCTTGAAGTTTTTGTTATAACTCATGAGTTTTCAAGGCCAAATTATCGGGATCGCGTATGCATGGACATACATTCTATTTTTCGGTGCAGCCGATGGTGAGTTGCTTTGTAACTCGCTTTTTGAAAACAAGCAACCATGTGACGTGATGGCGGTAGCCATGATGATCCTCCGTATATGGGCAATGCATAACCGGTCGAAGCAGATCCTCTTCATTCTCCTTACCTTCTTCCTCCTCGAGATCGTATTCTGCACGATCTCTGCTGCGGTCTACAGCGATCCGGCAAATGTACCAAGTAGGTTCACACTCTGGGAGTAAAACCGTGCATCATACAGACCAATTCCTTCAGCGGTCACCATTCAATTGGGGCAATTCACGATTTGTAACACGCAGGTCACATCCATGATCTGGATGCAAGTGGGGACTGCATTTCAGTTGTCGTACAACACCATCGTGTGCGTGCTTGCAGTGTCCAAATTCATGAGGCAGTCGCTTCACATGTACCGCGCGACCAAGCGGTGGCAGCCAAATCGATATCTCAACTTGTTCGTCAAGCAAGGCATACTCTACTTTGTCGCGTGCGTCCCGTGTTCTCTCCATCATCTTTACCTTGCTCGTCTTGACAACGATATTGTCACGACATAGCTTCTTTGTGTTTACCGTCGTCAACTTGCTGGGACTCTCTGAACAGCTTGCGATGGGAGGCGCACAGGAGATCGTGTTGCCCCTCACGCAGGTCGCTGTATACACGCTCACCCCGCGGTTCATCATTAGCGTGCGCGAGTTGGTCTCACGGGACGTTCGCATCGTCAGCGAAGGCGACACCAGCGCCGAGTTTGTCCGGTGGACGCCGTCGTTATCCGACCAAGACGTGGGCGTGCCAACGATCGCGTTCGCGCATGCGGAAGAAGCGGGGGAAGGGAAGGAGGCGTTTGAGCTGGAGGAAGTCGCGAGGGGGGTGGAGGTTTAGGGTGTCGGCCTAGGGATCTAAGGACGTCATCTGTAAGTCTGGTACTTGTGGCCTTTCTGGACTGGCGTTTCCACCCTGCTCCTCATGTGTCGAATGTCAGTTTGGCGTCTGACACCCATGGGGGAAGGACAATCTCGAGAAAGTTGTGCAGGACCTGAAACTCGAAACGCGCAGTCATGCGAAGCTAGGACGTCTGTCCGAAATTTCTGGCAGCTGCACACTGCACCGACTTCGAATAGTAAGAAGATCATGCGATTGCTGCTCTCGGTGCTCCGAGTCAGTCAGATTATCGAATTCGCGCGCATGATGATGACGTAAACAAGCATTGTGGCCCATTTGAAGCCTCGGGCCAATGATTGAGGAGACTTTGTCTTTTATTCGGAGTTGGAATCTTTCTTTCTTATCCTTTTCTTTGTACTTGAACGTTCACAATGCCGAAAAACAGCTCTGGCGACTCCGGTAGCTACAGCTACACTGGTAGTGGCACCAATAGTCAGGCGAGTGGCGAACCACCAATCGAACAATACCATCTGACGTCCTTGCAACAGGGTAACCACTACTGCTCTCGCGACTATGGCAGCGCGGGGACCGGGTATCACTACTCCAACGAGTGCGTATCGCTCCGTTGACCGACTGATGTATCAATGACGTGAGTTTGACACAGCAATGGGAGCTACTACTACAGCAATCCCAATGGCTCGACTTATTACAACGACGGCAAAGGATACGCTCAGTACACGTCCCCGAGCGGAAGTACTCACAAGTCTTACGGTTCTTCCAAGTAATCAGCGTCCTCGACGAGAGGTAGGCCAACACCCATCCTGCATAGACCATCCTCACGTGCTGCAGGTTTTTTTGCACGTAATTCTGAGATACGGTGTGTAAATTAGGAGTGACTGGATGTTATGCAATGGAATACGCGTTGAAACGCCTGGATCGCTTAACAATCGTTAACCCGTGTGTTTGGTTGTTGGTTGGAGCATTCGGCAAGAACCAGCATGAATCTTGCCGAGTGCTGGGGCTTCCAGCATTGTTTAGGACGCTAGTTGAATGCTTTTCTGCTAAGCAGTTGTATCTGATCCTGATCTGACTCTGGCCTGAAAAGCAGTGATGAACTCGACAGTTCGAAATTCCAAATCAGCGATTGCATTATAGATGTGTTAGGCGAACGGAATCTGAGTCAGGGACCAAGTTTACCATCAATGACTGAATGAAAGTGACTTACTTAGATGACCCAACGTGAAGGATCGAAACAGACACGGGACGATTAAGCCAATTGATACTGTACACTGGGGAAGACCTGCATGACCGCCAGTGGGCCAACTTTGACTTGGGGTGAGTTGCCAGGCACTGTTTCATCTGCAACATATCATCGCCAACAGAGGCAACACCGTCAACCACTGCTTTTCAATGCTGCAATACTACAATGATCAAGTACTAGTACTTTAAGTCCTTAGGTAGGTTTCCGCATCTTCATCTCCATGCAGTCATGATAAACTGACTCAATGTATAGTGAAATTGTCAGTATGATAGGTGAGACAATGTCGTTCAGTGTACCTATTTGTCAAGTACTACCCCCCGCTCTGAGTTGGAGATCCGCTCGTTTAGTATACCTTCTTTACCGTACACTCACTACCCTTCCTTTTATGGATACAGCGTATGTTGACTCTCGTTCCTTTTCTCTCCAATCTCGTACCACGTTGACTTACACTCCTTTCAGTCGCCGTGCCCCAAGAGCTCCTACGTCAGGACATGCCCAAGTCATGACTGAGTACATATAGTAACCTGATCCTACAATGTGCGGCACCGTAGTGTAAAAACAAGACTTCCGAGCCTCAGCTACAAGAATCTAAGTTTGTGTCCTGGCCCAATGATTTATTATGAAAGCGTTATTGAAATATCGTGAGATTCCGTATACATAGTATCGGCACGTACGTGACATTTCCGAATTGAAAGAAAAAAAGAAACCCATCCTCGGAGTAAAATAGAGATCGAAATGCGCTGACAGGTTTGCACTAAACATCGCTGGGTACCGGATCACGACTTTCGATTTTATCCTCCCCAACCCCCAGCTCGCCTTGCTTGTGTTCCTCCGCGATCCTCGTTTGTTCGACCAAATCTTGACGGGACAGGTACCCCGGCGGGGCCCATTGGCGAGACGTCCACGGTTTGCAATTCTGATCGGTGTACATCTATCCAAAGATTGAGTAGGGAGAGCTGAACCGAGGCCCTTGACGCACCATATTCACGTGTTCCAGCGAAAGATCGGATGACTCGTACAAGAACAAGTACACCACCATTGCGCCTGTCAAATTACACGCTAACACATTCGCCAGGTTCAATTCCCCGTCCCAGGTGCTCAGGAAAGAAGCGCACCTGCAAAGACATAGCCGTACCTATAACCAATGGCATTGCTGATAAATGGCGTGAAAAATGCGAGTAAGAAGTTCCACGTCCAATTCGCTGCTGTCGATAGACTGCCTTGCTTGGCACGTGTCCGCGTCGGAAAGGTTTCGCCAATTAAAATCCATACACCACTAAATCGGTGAGATCAGACAACGTAGCGAGAACAAAGTGTGCGCTCACGGGGCCCAAGTCATGGCGTAACCCCAGATAAAGAGGCATGCCGAGATAATCATAACTGAAGTTCGAAGCTGTAAAGAAAAACACAGGTATCATAGCATAGTGGAATACGCACGCTTTCCGATGGCCGGATGGGTTACTGGATCGACGGCTG
The DNA here is from genome assembly GCA_038089855.1 of Royoungia palumana. Lineage (NCBI taxonomy): Eukaryota > Fungi > Basidiomycota > Agaricomycetes > Boletales > Boletaceae > Royoungia > Royoungia palumana. Next base: position 25,918 of record JBBPLQ010000143.1, read on the forward strand.
TGCCTGCGGACGCAAATACGAATAACCAAGCAGATTGCCAAACACCGCCGCAAATAAGCGGCCACCTGCGTCCGAACTGATGTGACGTTAGTGGAAATCAGGAAGCGGCATGGCACAGGAAAACGTACTCGCTCCATCACATACATGCCGCCGAACGTACATACAAAGTTGACCGCACCCAAAATGATTTGTGTGATAAACGAGTCCGAAAGCCCGACGGATTGAAACACTGTGGCACCATAGTAGAAAAAGTAGTTTGCCCCCGTCAATTGTTGGAGACTCTGCAGAGCCATGCCCAAAAGAGTACGGTATAGGGTCTTGTTTTGGGGTCGGAAGCAATCGATCCAGCCGCCTCTATTCGCTTTCTCGTGTTCTATGCTCAACTGAATATCCTCCACTTCGCGTTGGACAATGTAGTGGTCCTTAGCTTCAATTGGGGAAAGGCCGCGCACGCGCGCAAGGGATATGCGTGCTTCTTCCACTCTGTCGTGGGCGGCAAGCCATCTGTGTGTACAAACCTTGAGCTTAAACCACTAAACTAGGCACCAAGAATATACCTTGGACTTTCGGGCATGAACAGGATGCCGACACCAAGGATCAATGCCCATAGAATGCCGATGCCGACGGGAATACGCCAGGAGGCCGAACCGGTGGCGTTCCTGGTTCCGATTGAAATGCAATCTAAAGGCCGATGAGTGTCTCCACGCGAGGTGTGATACAAACCGGGCTCACAGGCAATTAGGATACCAAATGTAATGAAGAGCTGGTATGTTGCACTGCATTCCATTATAAACCAGGTTGCTCTTGGATAAATGGTAAACGACGTACGTCAGTGTACCACGTATTTGAGGTGGAGCAGTTTCTGCTTGGTACTAGAGACGCCTGAGAAAATGTATAGATGCATGCAGAGGTACGTACCATGGGGACAGCTGCACTAAGCGCACCAACACCTAAGCCACTGATGAGTCGGCCGACAGCATATTGTTGCCAAACAGTCGTCGAGGCGATCTGGATGATGACACCTACGACAAAGACGACACACTCTACGGTCATTGCATAGCGTCGACCAAGGAAATCTGCTGTGCTGTTGGACGATTAGACATTGAAAAAAAGATATTTTTGTTTCCTCACGGTGCACCAAAAAGGGCGCCCGCCAATGTTCCGATGGAGAGAAGGGATACAATAAGGCCTTCGCGGACTGTCGAAAACGTACAGGTAGAGGCCACGTCAGGGGTGGAGCACGTAGCAAAGCGTATGCGGAAGTCATCCATGAGCAGAATGTCGGAAATCTGACCGGTATCATACTGGAGAAGTTGTCAGCGATGCCGTGTGGGTGATCAAGTAGCTTACTCCAAAGATAAAACCACCCATGGAAGCCAGTAAGGCCAACATGATGGCGGCCCATCCTATGGGGAGACCTTCGCTGGGAATCATGTTTAAACCTACAGACGACGGAGTAGATCAACCAGCACGTACATGTGGAACAGAACCATTCTGAGAGAGTCAAGAGGAGAATAAGGAAACGATGGCTGCGATGCTATGTTTATAAAGCGATGACAGTGATGAATCATAATGCTCCGAGTTGAGGTACGGTTTCCACAAGGAGGTTATCCGATCCCGGTCTGAAACCTGCAGGGGTTATGTACATTTCAATGACAAGAATTGCTCGCCAATTCAAGAAACGCCGTGTTCTCTGGGAATGGATGTCAGTGGCATGATCACGAGCCATAGAATGGTTTCACGGTGGTGGTCGGATGCAATGCATTGTTGACGTCTGGCTCCACTCCGGCATTCATTCTGCTTACTATAACGAAGAGGAGCGGATACGCCCTCAGTCACAGTCACGGTCACGCGCTTTCGTCTGCCTGCCATGCCTCGTGCCGGGCCGAGTCGCTCGCAGCCATCCCAATATCGCTCCCAGAGAGCGCGGGGCCGCCGTGCAGACTCAGACGACGATGACAACGACGGCGATGCCCCTGAAATAGATCTCGACGAAGACATGGACGTTGATCCCAGAAGCGCGGGTGGTCAAGACGTGAGTCGCGCATTTCTCTCGTCTCAGCTGTTCACAGTCACAATTATTCAGCATCTGAACAAAAAAGCCCGCGATCTGGTTCGACTGGCGCTTTTCAACGAGCAAAAACGCGTCCCGCTGCGTCGCGAAGACATCAACAAGAAAGGTAAGCCACATTTCAAGTTTATCTGTCCAGCGCCTTGAAGACGCATCCAGTCCTTGGCTCGTACACTCGATCGTTCAATTACGTATTCAGCAAGGCGCAGGTTCTTCTCCGTCAGACATTCGCTATGGAACTTGTTGAACTCCAAGCCCGCGACTACCGCGACGAAGATGCAGCAGAGGAGCTCCAAAATACAACCGGGGTAAAGAAGAGGGGTGCGTAGTTTTTCGATTTTAGATCCGTATTCAACTACGTTCCTACTCTCTAGCTACCGCCGCAGGCTCTAAAACTTACATCCTCCGTTCGACCTTGGACCTGAATATCATAGAACAAGCAGCCCTGACTAATGAGCATCTCTTCGAAGAGGAACTTGTTGAAGGTCCGGACGATGACGACGACGAGATGCCCCGCAGTTATGGCAGTGTCATTGCTTGGAGCACTGCCGATCAGCTTGCTGCCCTAGGCTTGCTTCACGTTATCCTTGCCCTAATTTTGGTCAACGGACGTGCCATGTCTGAATGTGGGCATTGGCCTTGATTAATGATTATTTGTCATTAGCTGATCATTCGTATCGGATTGTCATTTTCAGTGGACCTCCGAGCTAATCTGAAAAGCCTTCGGATCCCTCAAGGCAGCAACATACCCTCCAATGCTCAGTCCGCGCACCGCAACATGTCCATCGATGGTTTTCTTCAGCATCTCGTCCGGCAAGGTTACCTTAACCATGTACGTCTCGGCGACACCAAATCCACAGGTAAACGCCGTGGGCGGGTCTCTTCCATGCAGGCGAGTACAGAAGAAAACCCTCAGGCGTACGAATGGCGATGGGGGAGTAGGGCTCACGCAGAGGTGGGAGAGCAGGCAATAGCTACGTTTGTAGGCGAGTTCATGGTTGAACGGACGACCATGGCAGATATAGAAGAAGAGGAGGAAGGTGCAGGAGGTAGCGGGGGACGTCGACGGGGGAAACAAAAACGAAAGGCTGATGAGGGGATGGAGAAACGCTTGGAGGTGACGATCAAGGCGATCGAGAGAGCTGCTGGTGGAAATCTGGCTGATGTCAAGTGAATAATACTTGCTCGCATGCTGTAGGCGTGCTTATTACAGACTCCCCTGTGGAATCACTCCCGTCTCGACAGGTCACTGGAAGAACCAAGTGCGGCGTTTGCGTTCTGAAGACGTTTCGAAACTTCCAAACTATCCTGGCCAAACATGGTGGATCCAGGGGCCGCTGACTGCTGATGGTGCTTGGCAGGTTCATTCAGCGATCAGCTCGACTGGCAGTTGCTCTGATGGGCCCGATCCCACCCTCCTCCCTGCGCACATCCCGTTTCTTTCTCGTCACGCATGATGTGCGTGATGACGATCGCCGTCGTACTGGTGACCCGGCCGTCAACTTGCAAGGTGGCTTGCTCAAATGGTCCCCTTGCTCTATTGTCTTTTACATAAGTTTTGATATGCCCCGTTTCCAGGGCCGTCCCTTTCGGACTGAACAACTCGCCGATATTGCTATCACTACAGTACCGCACTTCCTAAATCTTTCCCAATCCGCTCGTTTCACACTATCGGGCTTACCCAACTCGAACGCAAGAAATGTCACCTGAGATGTTGTCAATCTTGCGGCGTTGCTAATCTAATCAGGCCCAGGTTCCATTGATGGGCCGCCCATTGATGAGAGAATAGCTTTAGACTCAATCGTTGAGGAAATCGACACTCGGGTCCACGGATAATACAGTCTGAATCCATACTCAAAACACGCGGTGAAGGGGTCCTTGCTATTGAAACCCTCTCGTTTCCTCAGAACCGCCAGTGTGTTCTCCCGTATTGTTTTGCGGTGTGGTAACGTCGTAGTTAGGGGGCCAGGACTGACGTTTGATGTATTAAGTCGTTATCATGGCTGTAGCTGCCAAGCCCGGGCCCCGATCGCGGGAATAAACTTTGGTCTAGTTACATAACAGGGACCTCAAGGCGTCAATCCTCCCCTCAAAGTATGCGGGTTCCTCTGCCAGTGCGTTCCTTCCCCCGTATTTTCCACTGGTAGGTTATGTTTACTGCCCCGACTGTTCCACTTCCTCCGATGGACGTTGAGCTGGACAACTACATGTCTCGTATGCTTTTCTTCACTCTTTGGAGGCCGTCACTACAAGTTCATTACAGTCGTTGTCCTCACCGCCGTCGTGTATGATTACAGTGAGCGAGATGTCCCGGTCGATGCGACTTACTAACCTTTGCTGTGATACGACCAGTCCTTACATTTTCGAACGAGGTATTCCATCTCTCGTAGTACATCATCGTTAATTACTGACAATTCACGTAGGTCGAATACATCTGGGTTAGCACTAAGCACGTTTGTCCAAACCAAAACTTCCTCACAAGCTGCAGAACAGGCGCTGGACGTGGATCACATTTTTATTTATTCTTGTATGTATCGAAGGTCGCAGTATCTCAATGCAATCTGCTGAGAGCTGACGATTGTTGAAGATCCGTTACGTTGGCCTTCTCGGCCTCATGTATGTCGATGGCTATTACTAGGCGCGTGCCAGGTACTAACACCGAAGGTTCGTCAGATTTCTAACGCTTAGTAAGTCTCGTGTTTAATACCTAGGGTTACTTGAACGATGATCCTGTGCCAGTGAGAACGACATTCTTTCCCGGTTCCGCAAAGGTTCTTTACTTCCCGTTTTAACGAATGATAACGAATATCAACATCCACATATTTTACTTACAGATGTGCGTACTCTCAGTCGTCGTCTCATGCGATCCCCTCTTGACGCCCTAACAGCTGTAAGCATACTCTCCTGAAGTCCCGTTGGATATGCTGCTCATGAATGCCAAGGTGTTATCGGTGCTAATATGAATTCATGGGCCTTTCTTTTATTCGTTGGTGCAGCTGATGGTGGGTTGTATCCAGTTCAGTTTTTGAGCAAGCTAACTCCTCTGTGACCACAGTCACGATGATTCTCCGTTTATGGGCAATGTATAGCCGATCGAAACCAGTCCTTTATACTCTCGTTGCATTTTTTATCGTCGAGATCGTCTTCATGGTCCTTGCAATGGCCGCGTCCTCATCAAAAACGTCGGGTGCGTGGAAGTTGTCTTTTCAAGGTACCCGGGTTGATATGATTACCGACTTGGTCCATCTAGCAATTATTTTACATGTAGCAGACCTATCGTATTGCGTGATAAGAATTGATACGTCACTCCTCTGGACGAATGTGGCCATCGGTTTCCGAGTCACGCTAGGCGCTATAATGTGTATGTTTGCGATCGGCCAATTCGTGCGGCAGTCGCTCCAGATGTACCACGCGACCAAGCAGTGGCAACCAAATCGGTATATGAATCTCCTCGTCAAGCAAGGGATCGCCTATTTCTTGGCGTACGTGTGTCTCCTCCTGACAGCCTACCACGCGTAGCTGACGATACCTTTTGCACAGCATCTTTCTGTACAACATCGTCAACATACTGTTTTTCATGGACAAGATTCCTCCCGGAGGATGGCAGCTGACCCTATTGTTTATCTTGGAGCTGGTTCCCTTGTACACCCTTGCACCTCGGTTCATCATGAGCATGCGCGAGATGTATGCTCACAGTGGTCTTCAAGTCAGCAGCGAAAACGGGCTCGACACCAAGTTTGGCTTGGGCTCCTTACGGTCATACAGATACACCAATGGCCCGATGCCCATCACATTTGCGGGTGTCGAGCAGAGCGACTCGGAGGACTCGGAGGATAGTGAAAAGATACCGATGGACGTCGCAAAGGATATCTAGCGTCATGAAATTGAATTTCTCGTGGTGAGCCAGGATTCAGCAGTTTCCGAGGTGATTGTAGTGCTCAGGCAACATATCAGTGGATGCACGACTTGTATGCAGGCACATACAGGACATCATGATCACGTCTCGAATGACTTGGAACGTCGATTTGGGAAAAAGTTTGTTTATTTGAGTGTTCACTTACTTATAGTTACGTTACAGCTGGACTTGGGACTGTAGTGGTAGATCTATATGTACTTTTATATTTGATCGATCGTTCTAGCGTTCTCAGCGACCGTCTGACCTCTCTCGATCGCGCCCACCTCGCAGGGGTCATTGCAAGACTGATTTGGAATATTGTTCACTCAGGAAATTTGAGGTTTCAAGCACCTCGAGCACCAGCCGTCGAGTCAGTCGTCCACTGAGGCCGCCGCAAGAACTCCTCCTTGCTATTCTTTTCCAACAACATTGCCTCCGTACCAGCTATGAGTGTCGTCATTCGCGTCACGTCTGTATCTTCTGAGACAGTCGTCGCACCGATACGAGTCGATGGTGTCAGAACCCCTCACGGAAGGCCGGTTCTTGGGGTTGGGTGTTTGAAGCTCTTCTAAAGGTAAAAGTCGACCCGATCCAGCAGTGCTTTCAAAGGTCGAGGCAGAAGGTGAAACACGACCCCCTTGTCTGTGACCGGATGTGGATATAGAGCCGCTTGCAGTTTGTGCATGAGAATGGGCAGATGGACGAGAGGAATTAGACAACCAGTCGGGACATTAGAATACTTGGACGACATGGGCACAAAACAGGCTCAGATGTGAGCGTACAAAAAAGGCAATGAACCTTGGTTAGGGACCACGGGTGGATTATCTGAGGCCGCGAACGCACGTTGAGCAGTCAGTTTGAAGCTATCTTTGAGTGAGCTCACTGTAGCAAACATTGCACGCCAGGCCGCGCCTCACCTGTATGACCTCCAGACTCCAGCGCTGTGCGACGTTCAACGTTCGGCATTGACGTGAAACTTGCTTTATTCCAAGATCATGACAGAAAGCGAAGGAAGGAGGGGTTTGAATCCGTGATACAACGTCATCCATAGGGACTTTGACAGATAGCATGGGACAAATATTCACTCTCGATGGTGCCGGTGAGACCAAGACCAGGTGAATAGGTGGATGGTACGCCAAGGTATGATTATGCAATTGCTTCCGCATCGTTGGCACGCGCTGAACGTCTGTTGGATGATATGGAGGAGTTTCGCGGTGCCAACGAATCTCCGAATCAACTCTTCCTCAGTCTCTGACTCTCTAGATCGGACCGAGCATAAAGCTATTCCTCCAACTACCGGGTCGAGTGACTGGGTCAGGTGCTTGCGGGATAGCATGCACAGTGACTCAGACGAAGGCCGTACTATAAAGCGCGGGCTCAGATCCTTGCACTTTTTCACATGCCGAGCCCACACTACAAGTATCCGGTCTTCGTCGCTGTTGTGTCACAGACCAGTGGTGGGCTCCAGGACTCGTCACAACCACTGTAGGAGGCTATGAGCCTATGACCAAGTAACCCAGACATCAAAACTATGTGACTACTCGATTCAAGGCATCAGACTGAGCTCATCTTCCATCTTCCACGTTCAACCTGAGGCTCTGGCGGGATTATTGAGTCTCCGGCCTGTTCATACTGAAGGTCAATTAACAGCAAGTACGAGGCTAAAGCAACAATTGATTCTAACAGTGACATTTTACGTCGAGCCTCGCGAAGAATCAGATTGATTTCGAGTTTGTTGTTTGAGTCCCGGATTACCCGGTGGATGTAGAGTGTTTGGTGGGAAGAGACGGAATCCACGAACCAAGACCTGCCAAGAGTCCACGAGCACCGTGACTCTCTCCGCTTCAAGAGTTCTAACTCTGGTCCCCGTTGATCACGGTACCAAATGTGTCATTCTCCTGCCGAACGAGTAAGTATTCTATACGTATAATTTTGTTTTCGAACTGCTCCCGCTCCAAGGGCTCTGATTCATGTTACAGCCCGTTACCAGCTGCTGATCACTGGTACAGTTTGGCGACAGCTTGTTCCCCCTCATAAACTTGAAGGTGTGACAAGGAGAGGCAGGACGACAACCAGGGAGTAAGAACCAGTTGCAGAGCTACTTACCCGCCATCTCCTAATCGATGATCAGTTCGGGGCCACATTGTTCATGCTACAGCATCAGAAAGGCAAAGTCCTTGCGGCTAACTTGAAGTCGGAGTCAGCAGTGTCTATCCCGAAGTTCACGAAGTAGCTTCAGCCTGATGTAGAGGTTGGACTGCTTGCATCAGTAAGGCGATGCTTGGCTCATATGATTAAACGGATTTGGTGGATGAACATACCCATGGTGCTTTAATTTTAGGCAGGACTTGGGAACCTTTCATTGAAATTATCCCGGAAGTCGCACGAAATTCACCCTCGATGGTGGGTCCCATTGAAACCCCAAAATGAGGATTCCTCTCTTATAAATACCCTGACCTTCCTGCTAAAAGTAGAGCCCTTCCGTCGCTTGTCTGATTATCTAGGCAGACATACATCAAGGCCATGTCTTCTACTCTACAGTATGTGCTGACCTCCATTTTCCAGAATAACTACACGTCTCGTATGCTTATCTCTATTAGTGGAAGAAATATTGACCTCACGGCTTAATACAGTTGCTATGCTCACTGCCGTAGCATATGATTTTGGTGGGTACTTAGTTCTTTACTGAAGTAACACGACTACATTCATCTGGCAGTTCTTACCTTTCCGGACGAGGTTTGTCTCATATCCACCACAGCATTATGGACGAGCCCAAACTGATGGTCCACAAAGGTAGAATATATCTGGGTCAGGGAGCAAAGATTTCCAAGGGTGACGTTGTCCCTGACAAGAATGTAGAGCAAACCATGGACCCGAGTGTCGACGCTATTTGTTATTGTACGTATTCAAATAATTTCCTGGAAGATGCTATTATGTCCTTACTTGCGCTGACTCGAAAACTTGCTGTTGTAGATTCGTTATTGTGGCCTCTTCAATATTGTGTAAATATGTGACTTCGTCGTGTAATGCGTACTGACTCCAGATGATTGTCAGAGCCATTTCCCTTGGTACGTTTTGTAGATTCAGGTCGAGCAGACTGTTGCTAACCCCACCAAGATGGAACGACCTTTATGCCTGTTGTGAAGGTACCCCTCTTGCATGTCAATGCCTTGCGAGTGCTAATATCTCGTTATAGACGTGCGCATTCGTCCTATCATTTCAGTCACTGTGGGCTGATTCATGCTAACCTGAATTTGAACAGTTGTAAGCACGCTCATCCCAGTCTGGTCATTCACTCCCTCATCCATAACTTCCTCAAGGCGAGGTATTTGGTGGGATTGAGACATGGTCGTACGTTCTTTTTCTTGGTGCGGCGGATGGTGAGTGACTATGTTATGTGCACCGAACAAGTATAAAAAATGACCACAGCTGTGATGATCCTTCGGGTATGGGCGATGTACAATCGTTCGAAGACAGTCCTGAACATGCTCCTGGCCCTTTTTTCCATCGAGATTATCTCCATCATTATAGCCGCGAGTGATCCACAGAGCTATTCCTCGTGTGCGTACATTGGTCGGACAAATGTTGACTGGGCTAACCAGCTGCTAGACATTGCGTATCGAGTGCTGGAATATTCATTTTGCAACGAGCAATACTCTTCACCAATTGGACCGCAAGTGGCCGCTAGTTTACAAATCGGTTCTAGTGCAACGATGTGCCTATTGGTGATTGCTCAATTCCTGAGACAAACACTTCAAATGTACCGCGCAACAAAGCAGTGGCAGCCCAATCAATACCTCAGACGACTCGTCGGCGAGGGCATCGTTTACTTCTTTGCGTACGTTCACGCCTCATCTTTCTCTGGCCCACGCTGTCAATCAACTATGGTTACTAGCTGAGCTAACTGCATCACAGCGTCTCTTTGCACAGCCTCACTGACATATTGCTTGTCTCAGGGGGGTTGCCTTCCACATATGTCGGGTGGAAGTACATCGTTTTTTGGGTATCCAATTATGTACCCCTTTACGCTTTGACCCCGCGATTCATCATAAGCATACGGAAACTGTATGCGCGTGATGCTCAAGGTGGACGTAGAGGCGAGATCGACACTGGCTTCGGCTTGTCGATATTACCAAACCCAATCGCTAGCGAGACGGCAATCGAGTTCGCGGATAGGCCTGAAGGCGACTCGGAGGGCATGGAAATGCTCCCAGCGGTATAGATGGTGACAATCCGGTGTCCCAGAAATGACTCAAATGCAGGCCTGCTGCATGCGGATAGTCACAACTGTTGATATGCTATAAATCATGTAGTGCTAATACAATTGTACTCGAGCCAAAAAGCGGGACCCCTGATGACTTGGATGCAAAGGAACAGAAAACGAACGGCAAAGGCAGCAGGTGGGGGAGGATGTCACCTCTTTGTACTCTCCAAGAATATTGTGGGATGTGGTTCAGACACTGACTCACTGGAAGAGCCCCATGGGGCGACCTTGCCTCCCACACGGTCGTCAGGTGAGCATTCAGAAGTCTCCTCGATGGTCTTGAGTTGTATGGTATGCAGTGCATTAGTGATGGTGGGTCTCGATGTCTCAGCATCAGCGGATAGCCAAGAGATCGGCTCGGTCTGAACGAGCATTGTGAATAAGTAACATTGGGATTACTGTGGTCGAACGACTCACCGCCCGACTCGTTTCATATGTGTTGGCCATGTCTATGACGATCCGCTGACGAGTAAGAAGTGTGTCCATAAGTGTCTTCCGAAAGGTGCGGTCAGCGGAAACACAACTCGATTGCGTTGGTGATACTTACATTTGTGTAGATGCGACCAATTGGAAGAGCGAATGATTCATAGAGATACATGTGGGGGAGAACAATGAAGGAGACCAAATCACATATGGAGAAGATGCCCGCAAAAAGACCCGTTTGAATGGCGCCGCGAATAAGCCGGTTGAGAATTGAATCCGTCTTGCGAAAACCACCTCTCCAACGAACGAATATACTAACCAAAGTAACTAGCATTTGAGGGACGGGTACATCAGCTTGGTGGCTTGTGGGCAGATCAAACTTACTGGTGATGAACGTGTCTGTAATGACCTGCAACGATAACCAGACGGTTGATGGTGGTATGAGCTCCTCCAACTCAGCTATGCTAAACTTTTGTGATCAGTTTGACACACGACATCAACCCTCATCAGCAAACGCACACGCCAATGCCAATAGCGCGGGTGCTGACAATCACACCCATAATAAAGGAAGGGATTGCTAGAGTGACGACCACACCGAATAAGAGCTTGTTACTGGTCAAACGCCAAATCCTAATGAATGCCAGAGGTGAGTTTAAGACTGGATTGCTATGATACATACCTGAACCCTAGATATATCTGGGTCACAAAGGCCGCCATCGCAGCACCCAGAGGAGTAAATCCATATGGCCAGATGCCGACTTCGAAGGGTTAGGGCATACTGAACATGGAAGAACGCCGACATGAATGCTTACACGCAAGAGCATCCGGGTTCCCATAATTGTTCACGCTAGAGCGAACTCTTAGTCATAATCGACAAACAAAGATTGATAGGTCCGTACACATAATAGTATGCCATATAAATGGCTCTGTGGCATGATTTAAACGTGTTCGAGATGCCAGGCTGATATGGTACTCACGAAACACTTTGGAACGTGTCCAAAACGAACAGGAAGAGCACCATAGACCTAAGACCAGGATTGTCCGCACATCAGACCGTATGCTCACGGATGGGCAATTTACCGACTTTATAATCAGATGGTCATTGAATCCTATACCAAGATGTGGTCATTAGTGACTCGTGAATCGGAGCATGTTTGGCACGACTCACTCGCCAGATAGTAAGATGCAAACTGATACGAGACAAGGCCATACAAGTAGGTGTTGACTCCAAATTGGATGACAGCGGGTCAGTGACATGAATCAAACAAACCGTTGGCACACACAGAATACGCCGAGTAGGAGTACACCTGATTATAGTTCGATCCCGTCAATGACATTCAAGTCAAACCTGTGAGCTTGATGGCACATACCGATGGTTTGGTCATACTCGCCCATTCCAAAGTAAGTCAATCACAGTCGGGCTACAGCTTAAATAGATGTAGTTTTTCAAGAGACAACAGAATTCTGTTGACTTGTGGGAGATATAAGTAGCGCTTCTCGCCAGGGTATGGCCTGTTCTGGGTTGTTCGCTAGCCTATTCAGGCTCAAATTTTGGGTTGCTTAATCGCCGTCTGAGTACCTTTTTTTTTGTAGACCATATTATGTATTTTCGTTTGAAGTAGTAACCTAGATCTATTTCTAAATTTGTTAGATATCACCACTCAGTGGGATCGTGCTCAGGATAACTTATGCTTCAAATACCTTGCACGGGCGCATTGTCATCCAAAAGAACTTTCGAGAAAAATGACTTCGATCCCACACACCCCAAGAAGCGAGTAATCATTCAGTGTCAAGCGATGGAGACGACCGGATAGTCGGCAGGGACCTGGCGGCCTGAATTAAAAACTCTTCGGAACATGAAGGAATTACATCACTGGCAATTTCTTGATTCGTCAGTCCATGCCGCCGTCGATGGAGTGACGAGACTCACTAACCCCCGATTCGTGATTACTACAAGTATGGGAATTGTATTCACACGATGTTCAAGGGAAATGTGAAGGTGGGATCGACACCGGGTTTGGTTAGTTTACGTCATCCGACTCCGGATGCTGCTGTTTTGCAGGCTACACCATGCAGCTGAGCAAGCCCGTGGAAAACATGGAAGGGGATGGCGGGCAAAACAAGGAGCTGGGAACAAGGATTTGTTCCGGCGGAGGTTGGCCCACATTAGCCGGGCGGTGCTTTCCTATGCCGGCAGCGGCTCGAACGTGTAACGTGTTTTGCACTTTGCACGTTGGAAGCTTACAGCCTTGAATATAAATTCTAGCTTGAATTTTGAACTTTATGGCCACGGGATTCCCATGACTTTCGCTATTGAATAGAAAATGACAAGTACTAGTTCATGCCGCAGTCTGTGACAGCGGAGGTGGGATTCCCATGTTTCGCCTCGGATTTGTTGACTCAATCGTCTGTCCTTGGGCCCCAGTCCTCACACATTCTCACTTGGGCACTGTTGGTGACTCCAGATCTGATATCTACAGTGTGTTTGTTGTGGATGAATGAGACAGGTGGAACTTTACACGCTGTGTTTTCTGGGCCTCTGACTGGGTCTGCATGCGGTCGTGACTAATAGCCACGCATCGTTGTGCACCACGTCTCTTTCTCAAGTTGGGTGGAGGACATGCTCGTGAGTGAGCGCCGAGCGTGTGATGCAATGTTTCTCTCCGCGTCCTTTCTTGCAGCTCGACCGGAACTCCATCGGGTGGGTTCTCCTCTAATCGATCCATGTCGATTCTGATTTCTCCCGGTGGGCACCAGTAGTCCATCAATAATCGTGCAATGTGGCACTGATATAGATCTCGTCTGTCCGTCCCACCATAAACCCCATTGCTGTCAGTGTCCAGATATGACCTGACGATTTGATCGCTAGGCCGATCACATCACTTCAGTCCAGAGTCGCGGTCATGGTTGCCCAGGAAGTGCATCGTAAATCAATAAACACATCCGAGTCGATAGGTTCCCATAACGCGAAAACATCTCAATGCTCGTCCCATCCGGGGCGTGCTGGGTTCATCGTCAAGCGAGGCTGTGTTGATGATCGAACGCGGAACGGTCCGGATTCCAGAAGCGTTGATTTAGATCTCGGTCTCCCCTCTCGAACGAAGCCATCAGTGATAACTCTGTCCCAAGATGCGAACGTTCCGAATAGTGAGCTTAATAATTTGCCGGAGACGGACGGAAGAGGTGACGTTTAGCTAGCATATAATGAACTGATGGCTTACACCACTTTTCCACACGCGCTCCATTGCGCGGGTGATGCGAATTTGTCGTGTGGCGTCTCGTATTGGGTGTAACCGCGCAGGCGGGAAGTTCAGCTCCAAGTGATTCTAACGTCTTACAGATATGTACACTGCCAGAATGAAAATCAGTGTTCCGGTGCCCGTTCTTTGTTGTCTGCGGTCAAGGATAGCGCCCACGGGCTGTGCATGCTCGGAACATGTCTTTTTCCTCTGGCTCAGGTTCTGGCTTATTTGCGAAAGTGCGACCTGCGACATCGACTCCAAGAACACGATTGATTGGCAGTTTCATTTCACATATTTTTTTAGTGAGAAATATATCCCGGTGGTGGGTCCGCCACAAAACTCTGGCTGTCACGGCGGTCACAAAATCATGGAGACAAGATACCTCGTCCGGAAGCCACTCGACCTGCTAAACGAGACCGGAATGATCTCCGGAGAGCGCTGGGCAGGTTTATGGGGGTTGGATCTGCAGGCTGTTGCAAAATTGTGACGTCTCTTCTTTCCTGAGACTATCAATAGAGTTGAATTGAGGTTAGCATTCGGGACGGAAGACGATATTCGTACCTCCACAGGCGTGGGACACAAGTCACCGACTTGTGTCGAGTTCGCTTTAGAAAGCGTTGGAACCGGACGCGTCACAGTAGTAGGATGAAACAGTGACGCGTTTGACACAGGTCACTATACCCGACTTCAAGTCTCGCCGTTTCGTATACTTCCATCGACATAAAGGGGAGGTAACCATGATCACAAATGGTGGAGCCCCCCTGCTGCACCGCCGATGACAACAGTGTTATTTTATCTCAAGACCGTTCTTTGAGTGTCTGCTGGTGATGTACTAGTAGCTGAGGCAGACTGAGGTAGGACCAGATGCTGTCAGGACTGTATCTGTTCTAATAGGTCCATGAGGATGAAATATCATGGAATTCGGATACGATGCCGAATGTGGCATACTGTACGTATAAACCAGGTAATCGAGCGACGTCAATACGTTACTATGGCCTCAAACTAGGTAAGTCATAAATGTTCAAGACATCTCCCTGATCTGACTACCATGTCGCCCATAGAGGATATCGAGGATACTGTCAGGTTCGCCAGAACCCGCCACACGGACAACGTGTTGGATACTGGAACAGACATGCTAGGTTATACAGTGAGCTCGATGAAAGGGTATTACCTAGAACAGACAAGCTCAAGACCGGGGAAAAAGAGAAACAAGGCGAGACGGCTCTAGGGTATAAAAAGATGACAAAGAAAGACTCAGGGGTTTCGAAGTGCACGGACCCGATCTCAAAGCTTGGCTTTCGCAGTTCATAACAGATACACCTGATCCAGAAGGCACGGCCTCCGAAATATCGAAAGTGAAGATGAGCAGTGGGCGATCTGGCCTACGGTATCCAAAGCGGCTGAGTTGTGCGAGAGTATCAACAAGGATGCAGCAATGCCTTCCTCAACCAACCAGCTGATAAAGAAGACATTCTTCGAGCACTGAGAATGTTCAAAAAGTATCTGCACAACATAGCAACTTCAAAGAACGTCTTGAGGACCTGCGCACGCGCGAGGCCCGATCTTGGAGGGTGGAATTATTGCACGCCGCATTGCGCAACAAGAGGATGCTTCGCCGAAGGATGGAGGCAATAATGGTCCACAAGAATCGCTGTCTGAGAGCCAGGTGGGAGAAGACCGGTATTCATCCAAAGGACCAGGAAAATGATGTGAGGAGAAAGTGAGTGTCACCTCTCCGTGTGCACTGAATGCGAGGACCAACGATCTGAAAAGACAACGGTCCCCGCGAAGTGTACAGTAAACACGAGTAAGGATTATAGCAAGGCAAGAGGCGGAAGCCTATGAATTTGCAGCGTCCACGGAACGGGATGCGACATAGAACCCAAGCCAAAGCATCGAGTCCCTCCACCGTTCCTCCTTTAGCCCTCGTCCTGTCACGGGCCACTATTTTCTGTATTTCATTTGCACCTGTAGGTTATTGTAATAACGTCAGCGCTTCCCCGGTTCGTATGAGAACCAGGGAAAGACAAAACCTAGTAGAGTTGAGTGGTATCACAGATAAACCGACTGTTTTGCAAGAGTAGTAGCCTGACCCGTACTGCAAGCGAAGAAGACTTTCTTAGATCGCTCTGATTAGAAGAGCAAATTGCTTGAGATAATTGAAGACGTACCTTTGTCGTCGACACTAGCAAAGTTTATAGGTTCAAAGTAGAGACTCGTCGAATTTTTATTCCTTCGTTTTGAAAAACATCGACCCTAGAAGTAGGCGTACGTCCCACTGTCAGTTGTTAACACCTGAGCCCGTTAGTACCACAATGGGAACTTGAGAGACACGTACGGCCGCTGCATATTAGGATTCCACGGATGCATAAGACTCATTTTCCACAGGAAAGTACCCAAGGGCTAGTAGCACAACGACAGAAATGGGTAGAGAGCGTAATGATAGCGTGTACATGCAACTTGAACAAGGCAAATAGCTTGATATTACTAGTGGCTGAGGTTTACAATGAGTCCGTCCGAATAGCGCCTTCAACAACTTTGATCTCTGCGAGCAACATGACGGTGCAGCGCAACAATGCCTATAGGAACCCGCCGTGTTCCGGTCAGATGTAGCCTACCCTCCGAATTCCATCCAACCATGCACCCATCGAACCTGGACAGGTCGACACCCGCCTCAAGTGAACGCGAGGCGCAATAGCATTCACGGGACATAGGTGACATATGAGACATATCCTGGGGGTGGGTCAGACTCAAAACTCTGACCGTATTCATACAAATCACGTAGGCGAGTTACCTTGTCCTGAACCCACTCGACCTGCCGAACAAGGCCAGGGCCGCCAGACTGATCCCCCTGGGAGAACTGAACATCAAATATAATGGAAGCAGTGAGATGCGGAAGGTGTCACAATCCCTTATACTTTAATGTGATGAAGAAGTAGGTAGTGATACCGACCGATTGCAACTTGACAAGGGGAACGCTGCGGGTGGAGGAAGTAGTCGATGATGTCGACACAGAGCAACATTTGGGGGAAGAAGCGGAAGCAGGCGTGGACTTGGAACCAGCCGGTCAAGTATGATCCCGTGCATTGATCAAGCAAGTTTCTTCTGACCCGACACGTAGTCCGGAGATTGGAGTTTGGCAAACTGCTAACCGGGTTCAGTCAAGAGCTACAAATGCAGCAGAAGAAAGACAGTTTCATGTGATCGGAAATCCTGCTAGAGTATTCACTAACCTTCGGAGATCATCGCTGTCTTCAGTCGAGATCGTTCCGTTTGTCATTCTTTACATCAATATCTGCCACGTTGTCGATTCCGGTACCCAGAGGGTCCGCTTTGACAGGTCGGGCTGCTGACGCATGTGACGCGGTCGATGTGAACAGTAGGCACTGTTCGCGTATGTGATCGGGGCTGGTGGTACGGCATCGGCGGGCGTGGCGCCACCTCCCTCTACGTCCTCTTTTACATCGGCACACTTGTGGTTGTGGAACTTGTGATTGGCCATGGCGCTGGAGACACTAATAGGGAGGTGATTTTTTTTTTGGTAACACCGTCATAATTTGCCTCTGTGCGAATAGAAGATTGGCGGCTGCCACCAGCTGGGAGTTCGCTCGAGGTTCAATGGTTTGGGATGAGTACTAGTCTTCAGCATATTCGGCGATTTCAGCCGAATTCTCACGGCGCGAGCAACTAAGTAACTAACGTCCGATCACTTACACCATGAATGTTCCTCGATGAATTTATTTTTCAGCCCAATCAGTCTGCCATTGCCAGCGGGTCTGCAACATGCAATTGCATTGACAACGACCTAGAAAACTCCCAACTTCAGTTCCTCATGGATAGGCCGACCTTACTGCCATCCTCGGGATTTTTCCCTATTTTTCCTGTTCCTCTTACGAATGTTCATTATAAACTCGTCGTGGCCTGGGTGCTCTCGTTCGCATGCACGCTTCACTGTCATATTGGCGAGGGCTATTCTGGGCATTGCTTGCGGTGATAATGTCAACAACAAGCAGGGGCAGTGTCATGATCTGCTCAGCTTGTGACGTACCTCATATCATCCATCAGATTCTGACATTCCGTGTCGTCTTCTTTAGTTCAGGGTTCGCACAACGCTCTGGCGACGTCCTCCCGTCAGCCAAAACCTTCAACGCCCCTGTTCGAACGTCTGATTCGTCCAATGTCGACATGCTCCCATGTTCGCCAATTCAGGCTGCAGTGATAGATTAAATGGGATGTTGGTCGTTTGCTTCTTGATGGTCGCCCTCCTAACGAAGAACATATTTTTAGCGCAGGCTGAATTGATCGTCGCACCGAGCAGACACGACACATGAAACGGTGAAAATTTAAATTAACGAACAGCATTCTGCTGAAAAAAAAAGGTCTGGTTTGTATTACTGAATTCTAGCAAATCTCTGAAAGAAAGCTGTTTCTAGCGTGGAATTTGCCGACGCAACTGGTTGTGGGACATGGTGGGCATCAAGAACAACCAATCAAGCCGGAGGGAACCAACGCAAGGACAGTACACCATCCAGCCCTGACGATGATGTTGAACAGTTGAGTCCACTCCTTTTATGCAGGCTCATTTGATCATTCACGCTGACTCGGTCGCCGATTTGGAAGTATGCGATCAAATGCCTCAAGCTAACGTCAGGCCGCATTAGCACCAAGATGATCACTATCGTGATGTCCGAATCACCGCACTACGAAATGAACATTCCGGCCTTATAAACGCATCAGTATGAGTGGAACAGCTGGTCGTTTCAACTTCTTAACTGTCGCTCTTTGGACTCTCATTTCAGTTCGAAGCCATCAGGACCATGTCTTCTGTTCTACAATCAACTCTTACAGCCATACAGCAGAATGACTATGTGACTCGTACGCTCGTCTGTACTTCAACCTGTAATCTGTCTCAATGCTTTCATAGTCGCCGTCCTCACTGCCGTCGGGTATGATTACGGTTAGCTATCCACTTTCCTTTAATTCCAAGGTACGAACTTATATATCGCCAGTCCTTGTCTTCCCAAAGGAGGTGACAATCGCATATTCTATTATCATACATGGGACTTATTAACGAATGGTCAATGGAGGTTGAATATATCTGGGTTAGTTTACGGTCATTTCCAAAGTCGGCACATTTCTGACGAGGCCCCAGAGTTGACCGTGGACCTGGGTGTCGCTCTTGTTCATTCTCGTGTGTACCGAAACTTCCCGGGCTCATGCCCTCGCGGGTTGACACAGGGCTAAGCTCCGTCGACAGGTTCGTTATTGTGGCCTCTACACTTTGGCGTAAGTCTGTGATTGCCACAGGACATGGAATGGATGCTAACTCCGGGTCTTCCCCAGTATTCCTTCCCTCCGTATGTTTGGTGTGCAAGGTATGGTTTGATAAAATGTTGACCTCAGCACCAGTCGGAAGTAGTTTCCTACCTGGCCCTGCAGAAGTAGGTTTGTTCGATACTCATGATCTGTGAGTACGCTAATGTGAAAGCTGTCTACTCGCAGGTGTACGTATTCAGCCGCCTTCGTCATCGTGCATTCTGAAGTACGACTGACATGTATCGAATAGTTGTGAGTATCGCTCCAGGATTTCCTCGTCCACTCCATTTACGAGTGCTTTACTGGCAAGGTGATATACTCAAAACTATCGAACATTGGGTATACATCTTGTTTCTCGGTGCAGCTGATTGTGAGTATCCAGCTTAGGTGGATGAAAATGCACTCTTTGACAGTTATTACAGTCGTAATGATCCTCCGCGTGTGGGCAATGTATGGTCGATCAAGAGCGATTTTTGCTATACTTGTTACCCTATTTTCCATCGAGATCGTCACTATGATGATAGCCGCTTCTGTATACAGCAATCTGAAGATTGAACAAGGTATGCAGGCACTGATTAGATATTCCAAGTACACGCTAATGGCAGTCAGAGGTCACCATCCAAATACTCGAATACTCAGTTTGCTCGCTGCAAGTCACATAACCCATCTGGGCAGAAGTGTCTGCCATATTGCAAATCACGTTTAGTGCATCGTTGTTCTTGCTCACGATCGTCCAGTTCGCGATGCAATCGTTTCAAATATACCGCGCGACAAAACAATGGCAACTCGACCGATACATGAACTTGCTCGTCACGCAAGGCATCCTCTACTTTTTCGTGTACGTTGCCCTCTTTCTCGTCCGTTCATCCGTTGAAAGTGGCGTTGGTCGATCCCTGTCATTAGAGGCTGACGTCTCTCCGCCAGTGTGTTCCTACTCAACTTTATCACCCTCCTCAGTGACACAGGAAAGATTACAGACACGAGTTCGCAGGTGATCGTAGCAGCCATCGTGGAATACGTGCCCGTCTACACGCTGACCCCTCGGTTCATCATCAGCATGCGGGAGCTGTATGCACGTGATGTTCAAGGTGGTCGTGTTGGCGGGGTCGATACTGGGTTTGGGTTGTCCGTCTTATCCAGCCGCGCCGGTGCGGTTGGAGGCACGATCGTGTTCGCGAACGCTGTGCAGAGCGAGGCGGCGGAAGAAATGGAAGCGAACGACGGACAAGACCGGGCGACGGAAGACATCGAGGAAGTATCGAGGGTTGAACTGGTTTGATCACGACGTTTTGTTGTCTGAGCCCGCTCTGTACGATGCTTGCACGAGTCGTCAACGCGAGACTGTGTGTATTTCCCGTGTGGATCGTATTCGTTTACAGTCCTTTGCAACTACTAGCGCAGTCTGTGCTCGATACTTTTTGAGCTCAATGACGGAAGACAAGGCCAGGAAAGGGCTTCCATCGCTTCTGGACACTTGCGTGTGGTCACGGACATGCAAGCCTGAGCAAGGAAGTGGGGTGTTGCACAAACATGCTGAGTATCTATATTGCCGATCAGTGCACCGCTGTAGAAGCAAAACACACTTACTTTATCGCCAGCATGAGCAGGTACCCCACTGTGGATACGACCTGTCGTCAGACATGCTCCTCGATTAGCGGCCAGACACCGCACATCGCTCAAGATACGCACCAGTGTCGCGATGATGCTCGCTGGAATACCGTTCTTGAGAAAATCGACGTTGGTGAGGTAAGCTTGACCGAGATCGTCTTCTTGCGCAGCCCTGGCGATCCAAGTGCATGTCTAATTGGTTATCAAAGACAGCGGGAAAGCAACGTACGCGAGTTGATTCGGGAAGCCGGACACTGGCATGCCCATTCCCGTCGAGCAGATCAAACCGTCAGGAAGATTAACAGATTAGCATGGTTGCCCGGAAGGTTCTTCCCAAATTGTTGTGCAATAGGGACCAGAAGGACGCCGGCAATGGTGTGACTGATGAACGTCGAGACGACCTACGCGTTGAAAGCAGATCAACAAGATGAACAATAATACAAGAGCGATGACATACGAGGATGACAACCGAAAGAACGACAACGACAGAGTAGAGTGATTGTCCTTTTAGTAGTTGATGAATGGTGTCATTTATGGTGTTTATGAGTCCGTTAGACTTGATTTCAGCTCCCAGAGCGATACCACCCATGGCCAAGAACACCGTGATTGGTCCAGGCAAACTGTTCAAAGTCGTCCTGCACAAACATTGCTATATCAGTCAACCTTGTCACCTCTCTTGCCCACATACCTTCTTGAGGACACCTGTTGCACAGAAGGCAACAATGGGTATTATAGCGATGACGCCCATATCTCCAATCGTGCTTTCGATTTCATGCTCGATACACCATAACACGATTGTTGTGATGCATACCACGGTCACCCAGTACTGCTTGAGGGTAAACCGTTCTCTCGTCGGTCGAATCGCCCTAATCTCGATCTCTCCGTGACCGTCTGGTGCACGGGCTGGCTGGTATCTCACA
>JBBPLQ010000144.1:8011-47621 GCA_038089855.1 Royoungia palumana
GGAAAGCATTGTGTTGCATGTATATATTTAGAAGGTGTTACAAGCTGGTATTTTCCCCGGAAATGAAAAGACGATTTGTACTAGTGGAGTGCCAAATTGGGGTCGCGAGACCCAATTATGTAACTGCTCAAGTCATCTGAACATTCGTGTGTCAAAGTGCAGTGAAAAACATATAATCAGCACTTTAACAGTTGCATGAGCATATTTTGTAACAATGTGCCAGTAACACAGAACGCATTTTTAGTACACTCACATGACACTTCCGATCCCCATTTTCGTGTACGACGCAAATCTCTCCTTTAAGCAACGCCACGGCGTCGTCACGCTAGTAATCCTCAAATCGTGAAATCAGATGAAGACAGAAAGAACACTTTAACCAAGTAATCTGGCACCCAGACGTTCAAACGCGCTGCACCAGCACGGTCACCTTGCTGAACGAACTCAAAGTTTGCGAGCTAGTCGCACTGAGTCGTGTGTCGTTCATTCACATTCGAGAACCCAATATAAGGATGTCCTACCAGCTACTCCCTCTAGCACAATACTGTGCCTTCTAGAGAGCCGGCATGGATAGAGCATCCCCTGGTTCATCATGGTTCGTCTGACATTCCAAACGTTCAATGTTGGCGTCCCCTAGGTTCGTCAGGATCGACGTGCGTTTATCTGGTCACACGCGGTCACACCCTCGTATCAGTCCGATGGACGGGACATGGCCGACCGTTCACACCGTCCCAGTGGGCTTTCCTTGCGCACATCACGTTCGCGTGCTCGTTGACGACCCCTCCCTGTTCGTCGTTTCCAGTTGATGGTTCCAAACCTAGAAAATAAAATAAAAAGTCGGGCATGTCGTTCGATCGTACCAGCTTCCGTTCGCGCTGGACGTGAACGCGACCGTGCGTCTGCCGGTGTTCCCTTTGAGATAACCACGCGTTGTCGCACCTGCTTCCGACTTGCATAGCTGGGTGGGCCTCTTCCAAGTCTTCGGTTCCGGTTTGCGAGTGTGATGCTCGCGGACTTGGATCGATTTGATTTCCAACCGTGCCTTCCAAGGCAGAGCGTCACTGTGTTCGATGCCTATCCAGATGCCCGATGCTTCAGAGGACGCGACGGGCTCTCGAGTCGCGTTCGCGGCACGGACATGCTTCCACTTGAACCGAAAGTCTCGTCTGCACCGTGAGAGAAACGATCCATATCAACTGAGATGACCAGCGACGACTCGTAAGAACCTTTCCGAGGCCGAGGTGAGATCACGCAGTCTCAGAGGGGTTTCCCTTTTGTGCGGCATTCGTCAAGCGGAATTCAAGTCTCCTCTCGGGCAACGACATACTCGAGAGTCAGATCAATTTCCTCCAAAATCTGCTCAAATGATCGACTTTGCCATCCACATCTCATTGTCGAGACGGTATAATTGACTCATAGACCCCAGTCATCGACTTGTATTCTGCTCATACAGTTACATTTTGGGCAAAATTGATTTATTGTCGAATGGACATAATTTCAAACGGATCCGGTGACCAGTCTGTCTTTGCCCATAAGGTATCGCCATGCGCTGGGTGTCCTTCTTGGGGCACTGTCAACTCAGACGTCGACGATGGTCGTGGCCGTCGACTTGGACACGTGCTGACAGCAGTGATACAAAGAACATGCTGGCATCCGACAATAATTTTTTCCAGCTGCAATATCCAATCAAAATTTGAAATCGCCATGATTTCAAACCGGTCGGTACATGTTGCACGTCGTGGTTCCGCCCGCCGAGCGATGATCGGCTTACAAGGGATCAAGTCAACTCCACATACAGCACGTCTTCCAATCAATTCACCAAGCAGGAATGACAGAAAAAGATTTTCCAACCTCCCACGTTACAACACTTGAAATGCTTCTCTAAATGCTACGACATGCACACATGTGAGTTACGAGAGAAAACACGTACTCGACCGACGACGTACCGTTCAAATCACGATGATCACACATGGCCGACAAGTCAGCTCGCTGGAGACGCAAGCATGTCATCTTGAGGCTGTCCCAGAGCGTCGACGACGTCACCCCACGCGCCTCGTTCATACCCGTCGTATCTTCGACGCCGTCACTGTCCTGTAACACGAGGGCGTCCAAGATGTGTGATGCCGCTTCTTCATATCGCTGGAACACAGGAACCCACATCTAAGCGTCTGGCTAGTACAAAAGGGCATGACTCACTCGGAGGTTAATACAAGAAACGCCTAGATTGAACCTGCAGTGGTCGAGCGTGAGGGTGACTGAGAAGACGATGAGCGCAAATGAAAACTCCACCTTGCACGGATATACGCAGGATTTAGCTCCAGCGCTCGAAGATAGTACTGAAGGGCGTTAGCAGCCTCCCCATTATTGGCCATCGTTGCACCAACGCGGTTATACAACAACCAATCCTGACACAATCCGAGCAAGGTCAAAAATAGGATATACATGCCCTTTGCAGGCAACGTACGTCAGGTCGAACAGCCAATGCCGTGAGGAAGCAGTCCTTCGCTTTGGTGTATTCCTACGACAGAAAATTTTTTCGGTAAAAGAAGAACGGGAGAACAAGATAGTCAATGAAGCCCACCTCGGTTGTATTCAACAACACCGCTAATGCAATCTGCACGTCCGCGTCCACGCCCCCGTCCTGCTGGTCTGCATTCCTTGCCATTTGAATGAGGATGTCAATCAATCCCGCAAAATCACCGCGCCTGTCTGTGGCCAAATTTGTGCCCGACACCATGGCTGCGTATTTGGGGTTGCGCAACACCCATTCACGCACCGCATCGTAGGCCCCTTGTCGATGGTTATCGTTGGTATATGACACGGAAAGCGCGAGCCACGAAGGGAGGTGGGTTGGATCGAGATCGAGGGCACGCTCGAGGGCTTGGATGGCTTTCGCCTCGCGTTCGTTTTCTTGTTGTTTCACGCCAAGGTCGTGCCATGCGGCTGCATTGGTCGGATCTCGTTGCACAGCTGCTTCAAGCTCCAGAACGCTCTGCCAGAAAGGGAAAAAGGTACATCAACCATGCTGTTCTCCCCATTTTCGTGGTACATTGTGTGGCGTTTCTCCATTCCCCACACAAATGAAAAAAGAGAGATGTATGCCTACCTCGTATACCGTTTGCGAATGAGACATGTGCAACGCATGATGCCGCGTCCTGGACGAATCCCCCACTAGGTATGGGTTGCTCGTTTGGAACTGGTAATTTTGGACAGGCTTGATCCCTGCAGATGTTGCCTCAAACGCATCCCAATCACGTTGCATCCCATACCAAACGTCTTCCCCTTCAGCGGCAGATGCCTTGCGTCCAGCCGGGCCCGTGTAATGCGCGTTCCAGTATTCTGTGAAGTCAGCATTTTCCTGACGGAAATATGCCTCATGTGGGTCTCTCGCTTGCTGCCCATACGCCGCATTCAATTCCGTTGAACCCTGATACAAAGGAAGAACCTGTGATCGCGTGGAGGATGGAACGGCCCCGTCAAGCACAACCGCACGTCCTTTGCCTTTCACGTCAATACCCGCGGTGGAAATAGCTTCATCTTTCGGCACAAAATTTTCCCCATCGACGACAACTTCGCCGTCCCGCAGTTGCCGCATGAGACTCATGAACTCGCTTTCTCGGAACTTGGCGTTCTGCTCGTCTTTCACAGAGTCTATCACCTGTGCCGCAAGGCGAGCCATCTCGTCAGTAGGCACAGTACCTTTTTCACTCGGCTGACTCTGCTGTTGCTGTTGCTCCGGTGCCGTTTCACAATATATTGGTACGGTGGCATTCAGAAAGGATTCTTGAGACTGAAACTCTTTCTCCCATGAGATCTCTGCCCGGGAAGCGATGAAGCCACCGTATATATGTCAATGGAAGGCACTTACGATCGCTCTGTACGACATGCCGGTGCATTGGAACAGCCATAGTACTTGTCCCGCCGGTCATCGGACTCATTCCATACCCTGCATACGCCGAGCTCCACGGAAATGCACCGCCTGAAACGAACCGAATCGCCAATGGATACAGCAACCAGGCGGAAATAAAATAAAGACAACAGCGATAGAAACATGTCAGTAAACCACGTTGACATCCACGAGCTACGACAGACGCACTTGACATCCCCATTGGCGCGGTTTGATGTTGCATCCCCTGCTGCACATCCATCCGCGAGGTCGGGATAGACTGGGCGTATCCTTGTCTCTGTTGTGCATGCATCTGCCCTTGCATGTGAAGTTGGGTAGGTGCCTCCGTGGAGGACGTGGCCGCCAGAAAATCAGCAGCCCACGCTGCGCCGGCGCCGGCGCCCGTCTGAATGCGTTGCGCAGGAGCTGCACTCGCGGGCACGGGTACTACGGGAAGCGCATCGCGCAACCCAGCCACATCGAATGGTTGCGCGGGCATCGACATGGAGTGGGACACGTGGGCTACCGGAGCCGGTCCCCCGAAGAACCGCGTCGCTTCTTGTTGCAACTCCGGCCCTGTTGCATTCTGGGATCGGAACTGCACCCATTCACCGTGCCATCAATTCAGCAGGCAAGGAAAGTGAATAGCAGAAAGGAGTAGGATGGAAGACCATCGAATGGAAGCGGCAATTGGGAGTGGGAAACGCGAATGAAAGACGAAGACGGGATCAGAAAGCGATGAGTGGAGCCGGTCGAGGGACGTACCTCGGCCGATAGCGGTCCCCGGGAACGAGACGGCCCCGCAACGTCCTGCGCAAATAGGCGTATGAGCACTACCGTCGCATGAGACACCTCACCCTGCCACAGTGGCACCCGGTGACCCGGTTCCACGTCGACCCACCTGTTGGACTCCCCGATCTTGATCAAAACGCTTTGTAAGGCTCTGCAATGGATTGGAAGGGCCGCACTCTGCCCCTCCGCCGACGAGCATCGAGAGCGACATCGTGTGCTTATTGTGCGAGAGATGATGGTGGTGTGCGAGATCAGACTGCACGAAAGACACCGTTGGTCGGATTCAAAACGGTTTTGAATGACGCTATGCCCGCACCGATTTCCACGGTGTCGCGAATCAAGGCCAAAAGGAAAAGTCAAAAGAGGGTTCACAGCTACTTTGCCCAGCTCTTACCCTACCCGAGTATCCGGCATCCCGGCAGCGGGTTCTTCTTCTCATGTGTTTTTTCCACACAGCCTCATGCTTGTGCTCGTACAATTATCAGGCGATATTAATCTATATGTACTAAGGATGTTGACCGTCCAGAAAACGAAGAGGTTGGCCCTCAAAAAATCCGGTGGCTGCAACAAAAACAACAGGAACGGAAACGATTGTGTCACAAGAAAATAGGGTGGAAAAAAGAAAATAGTAACAATGTACAACGCTGCATCCACGCACAAAAGTAAAAAGAAGAAAAAGCAGTCATCAAGGGGGTAGAAACAACAAAAGACACGTTCAAAAAGAAAGCAACGTGCATGGAGAATCACACACAGGTCTAGAGCGTCCCGTTCGTCCATCAAGCACGTGAGTCACCTTGCATCTATTCATTATCATGTGCTGGGGCATCCGCAGACTGCACCGATCAGCTCGTTGGTGGCGTTTGCACGGGCTTGATGTTACTGGGACCAGGTTGACTCGGTGGTGATGGTGGTTGATCCGTCGAAAGACCCTGTAATGGTACAGGGGCCTGAAGCTGGGCTTGGGCTTGGGCCTGGGCTGCCTGTTGTATGGCCTCGACCGCCTGTCTACACTCGGCTCCACCTTCCGAACGGACTAGACATGCATTGGTCAGCCATGATTTTCATAATCCGATGGACGACGCGTGTCCGAATGGCTCACTCACGATGTCGCTGTCATTTAACAGATGAATGAGATCAAAACAAAGGGGAGTGCCACACTACAGGAAGCACTTCATGATGATCACTTACGTTGAGTGCATCCAAACGACTGAATGTCTTTCGACAGCCTTGACATATATTTGATTGGGATCGTGTAGCGTGTAGCGCCTGGTGCCGTCTATGGAGCAAGAGGATCAACAGAGCATAACACAGGACAACACGACGGTCCGATAGCAGGATCGAAGGCCACTCACTTGCAATCATGCTGTCTCGCAAACCCCTTCTTACAATCCGGATATTCGCAGACATATGGGCGTTCCTCGGTATGCGATCGCAAATGACCTGATGAGGGCGCACGCATCAGCGAGGACGATCGGACACAGCACGCGCGCTACGCACCTCTCAGGTTGAACCGACGCGTAAACGTACTCCCGCATCCCGGCACAGGGCAAAGGAAGTGCGCCTCGTTCCTCCTTCGACTCGCGCTGGCCGCCTGTGTCGCAGACGTCGTGACCTGCTTCTTCTCAACCTGCAGAATTGGTGGCAGCCTGGGTACTCCACTCGGAGACGGGTAGTGAGCGGATCCATCGGGGGGAGGGACGGAAGAGGAGGCGAGCGCTTGGTTGTACAGCTCCGCAGCGGTGGGCGTGTAATAGGCCGTTTCTTGCTTGACTGAATCGGGGTGTGGCGGGACGGGTTGCGTCATCGCGATAAGTGGGGGTTGTGTGGTAGAGGGGATCGGGTAGGGCGATGGGTGGGATGTCGGACGGAAGGGGGAGTTGCTGTGACTGCGCCTATAGGCATGGCCAGGGGGGTAGTGGGCGTGCTGCTCGGTGGGATCGTTGGGACCTGCGCCAGGGGGGAAGGAGGGCTGGGCGTGGGCCTGAGGAGGTGATTGCTGCGGCATGTTGGCGAGCTGGTGAGGGTAGTTCGGATTTTCAGAGTCGTCGTTATGATGGTTATAAGATTGGAACTCGTGGTTGACGGCAGGGTCAATGGCAGGCTGGTGTTGCTGTGTCTGTGTGATTGAATTCTGCCACTGGACCCGTGTCTGAGATGCGGGATCAAGGTCCATGGCCTGGGGTCCTTTTATTGTTTAGGCGAGGGAAACGGAAAGCTTCTTTTTGATGTGAAGTAAGACAGGGCTCAGAAAGTTAATGAGCGTTCTGCAGAGAACGTCCGGGCCCTTTTTGAGTGCGGTGAAAACCGGACACTCCTCCTAGTGCTTGGAGGTCGACGCGGTAGAACAGCCCCGAGGTAGGAGGCGACGTCGACAATGCCGGTCTTGACTGATCACTGGGTCGTTTGCACCGGGACAGTCTGCGTGCTCGACGACCGACGTGGCTGTGTGAGGTCCATTTAACATGCAGCGCCGCAGCACCGCCCACTTTCCAAATCGGGAATGCTTGTTCAGCCTGCCAAAGCGGTGTCATCTTCTCCACCTCCGGCATTTTGATCCTATGTCACTCCAACCGCGCCACCCAAATTCATGTTTCCCACCGGTTATCCTACAACATGCCCGTCCGACGTAGTGCCAACAAAGATGTGTGCGTCCAACAATCTGCGTCTTTCTAGCATCTCCCTCTCCGTGATGCGTTGTCCCGTCTTCCCGTTCCGTCCCCGTGGCGTCCCAGTAGCACTTTCCCGCTGTGCAGCAATCTCGTTCACCAGCGACGGCGTAGGTTGCTCCTGTTTCGTTTGCATCAGGTCGCACCCTTCATGAGACCCCCTTTGTGACTGAGTAGCCGATGTCCCGCTCCCACCACGCTTTCGTGCCATAAATGTAATTCCCGAGTCGTCCGTCTCCGTCTCGGACGTGAATGGACTCGGATCCACCTTCTCGTTTCCATCAATGCCGCTCCCCTCGGCTGTCGATGCGCAGGAGATGGGTCGCTTGGTCGGCGAACGGGGTGCCTGAGGCGAATTTCGCCTCGTTTCCTTTCTCCTCTTCATACCGCGTCCATCCATGGCTTCGAGAACTTGACTCGTTCTCTCTTCCTTGACTGAGTACCTCACGAACCCGTCCTCAATCCATTCCGCGAGATCTTCCACCACAGCCCTGGCCTCGTCCATCAGTGTCATCATCTGTAGGTACCCGTGGCTCCAATCAGAAAAGAGCACCATTTGTACCCAGTCGTCCTCTGTTTCCCGAGCGAGCTGATCTCGCTCGGCAACCATCCTGGCGACTTCATCCGGTCCGTATTTGTCCGAATGCTCGTTCGCCATACGCAGGTCCTCGCCAAACTCGTCACCTTTGCCTGAGAGCACGACGTCGAGCTCGGCTCTGCGCGTTCGCTTCGCCTCACGTACTCGCCCTGCAAATATGACAGTATCATCCACAAACGGGTCCTTCTCACCGCATTGCATCAGCAGCGGTGGGAATTGGGCGAGGAGTGACGACGGCGTCAGAATCGGGGAGATGAAATAATCGGTTGCAAAATCAGGGTTTCGGTGCGGTCCGATGTACAAAATGGCCATCGCACGCATCTGTCCAAACGAATGAGCTCTGATCCGCACCCATGGCATCATCTGCTTACCATACTCGGCGAAATAATGCGATCCTGAAAGTATCCAGTACGACTCGTCATGGTCAGTCTCGTACCAATCGGCTCACGGCTTTTGCCCATGCCTTTGCCGTGATGACTCCCACTGACAAGCGTGGTAGCCTCGAGGTTCGCTTGCGTAACAGCGGCGGAAAGCTGCTCCTGTTGTTTCTCAAGCACCCGATGGATCCCATCCACGTCGGTGGCATCTTGGTAAACAAAACGCACGCGTTCCTCGATAGAGCGATCTTCCTCTCTCACAGGTTTCCGTTCTCCGTCCTCGCTTTCAGAGTCCGCCCAGGACTCTCGGTCATCGTACGGCGCCTCAAACGACTTCATCGAGGATTTGCGCTTCATGTCCATGTGATGATTATGTTTTGAAGGCAAGTCCTCTGACCTCCCGACCAAATCCTGCAGTGTGTCCTTCCAACTCTTGTGCCTTTTCAGGCGTTTCGATCGCACGCGGTGTTCTCCCACCATGCTCAACGGGCTGACGTGTTTCAGGTGATTCTTCTGCAATGCCAATTCACGCATCCCGGGGAGATCACCGGAGGACTGTTCAGTTCGCAAAACTCGAAGATTATCTGGCGACATCCAGGAAGTAAAGTTGAAGTCCAATGCGGCATAGTTCAGCACCAGAGACAACGGCGCAGGAAGCTTGATTCCCCCAATAGGAACGGCGGCATTGTACTGTAAAATCTTGACCATGACACCTACGACAAGCGTAGCACCACTGTTGAATGAAATGCGCATGTATGAGCAGGATGCCAACAAAGCTATGCAGGATTGAACCTACGCCGAGTCTCCAGACATAATCACGTTTAGTTTCTTTCCGGACATTCCAATACATCTGCCGGAAGTCTCTGCAAGAAGCTGGTAAAGGTCGAAGCACTCGTCCATTGCAAATGGATATGGATCTGAGGAGTGGATGAGCGATTAAAACGCATGTTAAGATGGCAAGTGAGTCATTACACTCAGGGGATTTTCCATAGTCGACCGCGAGCACAGGTTTACCAGTTTTGAGAGCCCAGGTGCGCAGTCGTTCGTCGTGATGTTCCGGTGACATCGCCACAAACCCGCCACCAGGAAAGTCCAATATGAGATCTGTGGAGTTATGAAGGTGATGCGCAGGTGGCGCAAAGTAGACGTGAACTGTGATTGGACGATCATATAATGAAGACGAAGGACGTGGTAGAAGGATCTTTCGGTGAAGTGAGATGGATGGACTCCGCGCTAATAATCGAAGCTGGCAAAAAGTGGATTAGTACCGGTTAGGGGCTAGCGGATGGATGATATGGATTACATATCGATTAGTCGTCTTCTCCCATGTGACCCGGAGCATTTCAACGGTGGGTACTGCCCTGAATCGCCGAAGCTAACCATATATAGATGAGCCGAATAATTTCGGGAGAGGAAGTTGCGGACCTTTTCATCAGCCTCATTGGCATAGATGATGTAGTAGATAGAGAATAATATGGAGCAAATATCCTTGAGCCACTTTGGGCGGACGGACATGGCAGTCGCGAAGCCAGCGTCGAGGCCAGTCACAAGCCAAGTCGCGCGGTAATACGAGGGGGAATACTGTACGGGAATGAGCTGGATATCGCGTCGGAGTGAGTCAGACTCACGAGTTGAGCCAAAGGCTCAGGGGCTGAGCAGACGGAGTATGTTCATTCACGATGAGTCATCAATTTGGGACGTATGTACTCACAGCCCAGACCAAGGATCTTATCGAGGTTCTTGATCGCATACACGGTGGTGAGAGTGCTAACGATGATTTGCCACGGGGAGAAGCGTTCTATCGCCGAGTCAGGGATGACGACGGCCAGAGCTGTGATGCACGTACGAAGCTTCTTGTTCAGTCTCCTCAACCACAGGACGCGTGGTCCCCCAGGGTTCCCGTAAACGAGTCTCCAGAGCCAAAAGATAATGACGAGAAAGACCTGTGGTGGAATGAGCGAGGTGTGGGACATGGATGAAGATGCAGACGGACCTGGGTGCGTTTCCAAGAGGGGTTCGGTCTACCGAGGAGGTGGTCGATCATGGTGCTGAGACAGCTGAGGATGTGAGGTCCCCATCCTTATGGCATGTCGGTTTGCATGTGATTCCCTTCCACAACACCACTGCAGTGGTTTCCTTTTCGGGAGAACCTGCTTTGAACATGGACGCACTCAAATCCATCAAAATCGATGACGACAAGATCGAAATTGTCAATCAGCTACTGTTGCCTCACACGATCGAGTATGTCACCGTAGACACTGTACAACAGGCACACCACGCGATCAAGTCCATGATGGTCTGCCATCTCTTTCGCGACCCCGAATGCTCTCATTCCTGTCTAGATACGTGGCGCGCCCGCCATCGGAGCTCTCGTAGCGCTCTCCGTTGCGACATCCCTCTCCGCTGCCATAAAGGCCACACCACGCCCCGACTTCCTCGCGTCCCCCGCCGCGCTCGAGGCCTATCTCGTACCCGAGCTCGACTATCTCTTTACCGCTAGACCTACCGCCGTCAACCTCGGTGTCACCACGCGTCGGCTCGCAAAGTTCCTCTCTCAAGCCGTCGCAGCCCAGCAGCAACAACGAGACGCAGATGCCGCGATAGCGATCGCAAAGGACCTTATCGCGGAGGCAATGCTGATCGGAAGCGAGGACAAGGCCCAAAACATCACCATGTCCAAATTGGGCGGCGATTGGCTGCACGAGCGCATAGGAGGGTCTGGAAAGTACCTGAATGTCCTTACCGTCTGCAATACCGGCTCCCTTGCAACATCGGTGATTTACGATGATGCTTTTGAAATCGGACGTTGACTGTGTTGTCCGGTAGGGTTATGGAACCGCTCTCGGATTCATCACATACCTACACGAACAGGGACTCCTCGAAAGAGCGTATTATACCCAAACTGCCCCCTACCACCAGGGGTCTCGGTGATTATCTTTCCATGACCTCATATCTCAGTTAACCCCATTGCAAATATAGTCTGACTGCATTGGAGCTCCACACGCTCGCTATACCCTCTACCATGATCTGCGACACCATGGTAGGCTCGCTTTTTCAACACAAGCCAATGCACGCCGTTGGTATGTTACCATTATGACAGCTTTCATCAAAGTGTCAATACGTACATACAGTCGTTGGCGCTGACCGTATCGCGCGCAATGGTGACACCGCTAACAAAGTAATGCCCCACATCTCTCCCCCGCATCCCATCTGTTTCTAGGTCTGACCCCCCATTAGATCGGGACATACAACGCTGCCGTATTGGCAGCGAGGCACGAGATTGCATTTATCGTCGTTGCGCCAACAAGCACCGTCGATCTCTCCATCGCTGACGGCTCTGAGTGAGCACTCCAACACCTTATCCAGCCCCGGTTCATAATCATAGCACCGGTGTATAGGATTCCAATCGAGCACAGACCACCTCTCGAGGCCTGTCTTGTTCGCGGCGCTCTCCACCCGCCTGCTTACGACTCCGCTGGTAAAAAGGTCCAAGCACAGGTACTCCTCACACCAAGTGCGGTCGGAGAATCTGAAGGCGGGGTATATAACCCAAGTTTTGACGTTACCCCAGCGGAGTTGATCACGGCGATCGTAACAGAAAAGTACGTCGCCGTGAAACGCGACGGTGGGGTCAACTTTGATCTCGTCAGGGAGGCAAGGGAGGCGGAGTGACGGCCCAAGTCCACGTGGGGGATTTCGACGTTGTAAAGTATGCTTGGATACCAGACAGCGAGAAAAAGCGACGAGGGGCAACCGCTTGTATTGTACCACAAAAAGTGGGTATGTCTACCGTGCCAACCGTCTGATTCCATGCACTGGTAAAGACAAGTACCGTGATGTCAGCCCACTTGTTACCTGGGCAACGCGAATAGATATCGATCGTAACACGGAGCAATCACACGACAAAACAGTACTTCCCGAGACCTTCGCACAACCCGCCGAACAAAATATCACGCCACTTCGCTTTCGTGACAAGCATTCTCAAACCAAAACCCGCGGATCCCAAAGGTAACTCGCACTGATTGCCTCGTTCAAAGTCCATTGTAGACACCTCCTTCAGCGCTAGAAAGACTGGGCTCGCAAGTGACAGTCTCTGATCCCAATCTACCGCACGTGGTTGCACGAGTACTTTGCGACCGTCGGCACCCGTCAAAGCTGCGGAAATATTAATCCAGAATTTCAGCAAGGAACGCAGCCATGCTCGGTACGATTCTTCAAGCGGAAAATCGGGGAAACTGATGGAAAACATCAACCGAGGTCCCCCAGTGTTGGAGATTGGTCCACAGGCGATTCGTTTTCCCCTTGACTCGGACTGCTGACTACAAGAGCAGTGTTTGCAACCAGATCCCACTGGTGGACACGCCCGGAAGGTCGAAAGACGGGTCTACCTCACTGCTCATCCATAAGGATGTCCTTCAGACTCGACATGATGAACGGCATCTAGTCTTTCGATCGGCGGCGAGATGGACACACTTCATTCACGCTTCTTGACAACTGTCTTGGTTATTTTTCTGAACTTGGCTTCAAATAAAAGGCGAGGGCATCCATTCACGGAGTGAACGGCTGTCACAGACGCGAGTCCAGAGAGGAACCTAGCCATTGGTGGACACGGATTTCGTTCCGATGACGAAGCCAAGGAAAACGGAGGTGTCAAAGGCGGGGATGGGTGATTGACCGACCACGTCTCGCGCGTGTGATAATGCTCTCTAGTGGATGTGGCAGGCGCCAAGCGAGTCATCGAACGTTTGAACCGGGCCCGTACGAGGCACCATTGGCGGTTGTGAACTTGAACTTGTTCGCGAACAAACAAACAAATATATTCCTCGTTGTCCGGGGAGGCGTTCTACGTCGTACTTAAAATTCACAATGTTGCTGCACTCAATTTCTTCATCTCAGAACAACGTAAAGTTGGAAACGTTGAACGTTAGCCCGGTCGTGTACCCCACCCCAATGCATGTACATATTGTCAAGACTCATTTCCATTTCTGTCCACACTGGTGTAAATAACTTAGTATGGTATTAGCTAAGAAAACGTGGTGACGAAAGCTGAGTCAGCAGAGAGCGGAACGATCGGAACACAGACTCGGAGCAGCCACTGGCAGTAAGCCTGCTCCAAGTACACAGGACTAGCAAAGTTGTACTCCTTGGTAGATGGTCAGTACTCACAGCAGATTCTTGAACTCTTTACATGTTGGCTCACCCTCCTGCTAGTGAATACGTACCGGTATGGGCCCTCAGGCTGGTCTCTATTAATTTAATTATCTATCTACAGGCTTTGCTGCACTATTTGCGCACCGCAGCCAACACGTTGAAAAATCGCTGTCTCGTTTCCAGTCCCTCTCACCATCTTTCCACCATTCTCTCGCAACCACCCAACTACACTCAGCAGCATGAAGAAACTGTTTTCCAGAAATGCAGGTCCATTGTCCCACATCGGAAACATGATCTGAGGGCATCGCAGCAGATGACCTCAGAAAAGGCCCTTGTTGAAGGGGAGTCGTCGAGCGGCAACCAAACAATATACACGTCGGGAAGCCAGCAAGAGACCGCTGGGCAAGTGCTTGACGCCACCATTCAAATCATCCAACAAGTCACCGATTTCGTTCCGCTCGACATCGCCAAAAATGTGTTGAAGGGAATTACAAGCATCCTCTTACTCCTACAGGTTCGTCTCCGTCTGATTCCCCAGCCTATAATCATCTGCTCAATGCGGTCACAGAAAAATATCCAGAACAAAGGTGCTCTGACAGGCCTTGCACGGCGTTGTGATGCCATCTGCTCGACGTTGGCTCAGGCGACGAAAGATGTTTGCATGGATGACATCAGTGATGCCCTCAATAATGCACTGCGAACCCTCAAATCGTACGTCTGCACTTCGTGGCAACCTTCCTAGGTCTGCTCACACGATATACCAGTTCTATCGACGAACTACACTCTAACGTGATGGTGGCATTACAGCGTGGCCCTGTGCGTAGGCTCGTCGGTGCAACTCTGGACGAAAAGCAGATTGCCGGATGGACTAGTGAACTCGACAGCACCCTTACTTTGTTCAGCGTACGTCGTCCGCGATTCACATTTACTTTAGACTCGCCTGATAGTTTCTACAGGCTAGCGTGAACATTGTGTCCGGTATTCGATCCGACCAGACATACGGCTTGTTGAAACACCGGGATCTACCGAGGTGAGTAGTATCATATTAATCTAACAGACGGCTCGCTGATGGTAACATGAACAGCTTGAAACCCGACTATCCACCAGCCCCCCCTGCGATGTTCTTTGGTCGCGATGAAATTTTCAATCGAATCAAAGATGCATTGTTACGTGACGAGGACGTCTCGCTGATTGGGCCAGGCGGGATCGGGAAGAGCACGATTGCCAAGGCGCTTATCAACGACCAGGACGTCCTGAAACGTTATGCTAGGCGCTTTTTTGTCTGCTACGATGGGATGGATCCTGTTACTATAACGCTAGGCTCCTTTCTTGATCGCATCGCCAGCGCGCTAGGTCTTCCGATGCGTGGTGCCGAAAGCAAGCAACAGGTGATATCAAACCTGGCATCGTTCCCTGTGTTCATCGTGCTCGATAATGCGGAAACATTCGAGGATGCCGCGAATCCGGATACGCTGGAACAGATATCATCGATGGTGTCTGAAATCGCGAACACTAAAGGGGTCACCGTCATGCTCACGTCTCGAACGATCCGCAATGCCCGTGACGCAGACTGGATACGAATTGAGGTGCCACCTCTCGAAAGGGTACCTGCGAGACAATATTTCAGGAAAATATATCAAGGTGACGTCTCTGATAATGACGTCGATGAACTGCTTGGGGCACTTGACTTCCACCCATTGTCTATTCGAATCCTTGCTTATACTGCGACAGAGAGTAGATGGTCAGGAAACGAATTCCTTGATAATTGGCGGGCGGAGCACAGTCAACTCCTGCGGACGGGGCATAAGAAAGAGAACCTCGGGTTCACAATCCAATTGTCGCTGAGCTCACCGTCGGTCAGAGACCTCGGAGACAACGTCCAGAATGTGCTGCACATCATAGCATTCTTTCCCCAAGGTGTAAATCGCAACTATGCGATGCGCCTATTTCCATCGATCCCTACGATTTCTTCGCTGCTGGGTACTTTATGCAATGTTTCGCTGGTGTATCGGTCAGGGGCATTTTTCACTATGCTTGCACCGGTTCGACTGTTCTTCAACACGGCCCAAAATACTAGGCTTGACCTGCTTGCTGACATCCGACACATATACTATGAATCGGTTGAGGCGTCATCCAAAAACAAGGATTCACATGCGAACCTTATCACGTCTGACCATCTCAATATCGAACACCTGATTGCATACGACTTCATGCATCCTCTGGACAACATCCGCGGTGCAACATGTGCTTGCGATTGGTTCCTTTGGGGTCTTTCGTTCCACAAACCTCGTCCGACGTCACTCGCATGTCTCATTCCCTCCCTTCCTGATGGTTCTCACGACGACAAATACTGGAAGGCATACTGCCTCAACGCTCTTGCCGGACTTTATTTTGAACTCTCGGACTTTTCATTCTCTGCATCAACATATTTAGCTGCCCACACACTCTTTGTCGCAGCTAGAAGTCACAGCATGGCTTCAAGTTGCATCTCCAATGTAGCCACATCGTACAATAACCAAGGGTACTATGCCAGGGCTCAGCAGCTACTAGAGAACTTCATGCAATCTCCTTCGTGGCAACACCTTGCTGCGAAGGACAAGGCCGGGATCTATTTCACACTGGACTGCTCCAAGATGCACACCTCTCACGACGGTGCTGACAGGCTTTTTTCAAGCTCAATGGGTCATCCGTATCGTGGCCTGCAATCATACATAATCCATTGGGATGCGAGGATGTGCTATGGGTACAGCGCGCCAGAAGAAGTTGAACAGAATCTTGATTCGATTCGGTCACGTTGCATGGCCTCACCCGATGCATGGGATCGTTGGTTATTCTTCTTAACCATGGCAGAAGCGACGTTCTTTCAGGGCAGATTCGACATCGCAATGGAGTTGCTAAGCCAGGCTCACGACAGCGTCAATGGTGATTTCAAACTGACATTGATGTCCTTTCGTTACCAAGCAGCACTGGCCTCAATGCAGGGCAACTATGGATTTGCTCGGTCTCGTCTGCAACACGCTCTCGACACGTTCAGTGTGCTTGCCACCCCTTCCTCCAGCGATTTCTTGCAGATGCGCTATGTCCACTGTCGGAACGAACTATATGCCAAAAACTATTCTGACGCTCGCCATCTCCTTGCCAGTGTCATCACAGATTGTGACATCTCCGGCAGCATTGGGGTAAAAATGAGTTCCGTGAGGGCACTCGGAGAAGTGGAGCTCTTACTGGGATCCAAATCCGACTCGGATCGTTCCTTTGCTCGAACTGTCGAACTATGCAATGAAGCTGGCGTGCCGCCAGAACTGCTGGATGTATCCGAGCCCCTACTTAAGCTCGGTGACGACGAGTTTCCCGGATGGAGGACCTATTTGCGGGGGCAAACCAGCTAACAGCGTTGCGCATTGACATGGCTTCTTATTGCGCGACCGGCGTCGTGGTCTCAGGTACAACGAGCATGGACTTTTGTATGATCATACTTAGTACCGCACATGTGGGCATGTGAGCAAGACGAGCAAAACGCACATGGCGTCATATATGTTCCGCGTCAATTCCCCATAATGGCTTCCACTTTTGTGTTGTGAGCCCAGTTGCTCGGAAAAATGTGTTCGTGCGCGACTTCAGTAGGCTTATTAACTAGAAGCTTTGCGCATACATTGCGAATGCAATCGGTAGTCCAAACCTGACTTACCGATGGTATACACATGCCTTCACTCAATATTGCGTTTAGGGGTGATTCGGGCGTATGATACAGGGGCCTTGTAGACTATTCCAGCACGACGAAGATACGACACCGCGTCCAAAAAGCCAAGCATAAGCGGCAGCTCTCTTTGGAAGAGGGTCGAAAAGTGGTCGAGTGGAGGGATACCCACTGTCACTCCTGGGTCCTGGTAAAGATCCTTTGGCGGGGGTTTCGTTCGCCCGCATATTCTTCGAGTCTCTCCTGTGCGGAATAGAAGCAAGTGATATGAAGCACTTGTACGAGTGTTGGGCTTCCTGGATCTCATTCTCTGGCGTCTGTAGCACTATCCCTGCGACAGAACAGCCTGAGTATTTCAGCTGAAATGGAGGAGGGATTGCCCTACCTATCGCCCTTCCCAGATTGCGCTCGCTGGATGACTCTGGGTTACCGACACTGATCGAAAGTGGGCGTCGGAGCTTGTGAAAGCACGACTCCATGTGGTGCAATTGCATTGTTTCTTTCGGGGATGGCCACCCGGAAACGGGGAGAGACATGCCACCAAGTTGTATCAAGTTTGAGCAGGGTAGGTAAATCCTCCGAGTCAAAAGTGAGCTGAGCAGATAGACATCCATCTGACGGGAACACCGAAGCGAAAGAAACGCCTAAAAACATCACGTACACGAGTTAAATATGCCATCATAATACACTGCTCGAGGAGCTCCGTATCCAAGGTACTTTCTCTGTGCAGTATCGGGTCTGTTTTGTTGGCATACCCGTACCGACGTAAGTGAAAGATATCCTTTCATATTGTCCCGGACTGTTTACCGAACCCAGTCTATTCGTGCCAGTGGGAGCCATCCGCAGGAGGCTGATAAAATAATTACACACTAAGGTCAGAGGTATAGTGGATCCTTTGGTACCCTTGAGTTGATATCCACCGCCAGGAAGGCTAAATGGATACGAAGGAAAGGCGAAGAGCGTTGTAGCCTGAGTCACATAGGCAGGATCACCGTCCGTTTGACTTGGAACAGAACGGAGACTTCGTGAATTCTGCGATGAAGCTTTGATTGATGCATCGATAACTTGCGGCAGTACGATGCTCATTTACATGTAGGTCCAGAGACCAAAGTATCATGTCACATCGGATCTCATTTGCACCCACGACGTGCCCGAGCACTACTAGTACAATACGAGAGATCCAGCGACATTGACCTTGCAAAATGGAAATCCAACTCGAAAAGAAAATTGCGACCGTCACCAGGCGCATGACTCGTCCCGAAACCAACCCGAGCGACCCGAGACAAAAACGAAAGAGAAAGAGATAGGGTAAAAAGACAACACCAACCCTCCGTTTCTACCCACAGACAACCCCCAATGCTTAGACATTCCTCACTGACGTCCTCCGTGCCCGAATCGTCATCCTTCTTTGTAACACCGGAATCGCGGACCCTTTGACAGGGCTCGGGCTGGGTGTGAGGTTGTCACCGCTGCTCGACGCGGAACGTGCAGGCGATCCTCGCCACGTGTTGAAGGGTGGTGATCCCGGTCCCGAACTGGACCTAGACTTGGACCTTGACAACGAACGTAACCCACGCAGCTTGTCCACGAGCCGTTCTCGATCAGGAGACGTCCCTGAGAGGGAGAGCCGTCGGAGATGCTTCGCAAGAACGGGAAGCATGCTCCGTCCGATGGACGCTTTGCAGGCGCCTTTACCGGTCCCGATGGGCGAGGTCGCATCTAGGCCCAAGGCAGGACTGGGGCTCGGAGTGGGAGGCGTAGTAGGTGCGGGTGTGTCATTCGCAGACAACGAAGAAGTAGATGTGGTAAAAAGCGAGTCTTTGGATTCGCCGATTGGAATGGTGCCGGTTCCCGAGTCCGTACGTGCATGGTCGTGTCTGTCCCGTGCGCGCGCATTCGACTCGGATTCGGGCACAGAGATTGACATTAACATGTT
Source organism: Royoungia palumana (assembly GCA_038089855.1). NCBI lineage: Eukaryota > Fungi > Basidiomycota > Agaricomycetes > Boletales > Boletaceae > Royoungia > Royoungia palumana. The sequence goes on from JBBPLQ010000144.1 coordinate 27,112, forward strand.
GCAATCTAGGTGCTCCAAAAACTGTGCGTCGTGGAGACCCATGTTCACCCTGAGGGGATTAGACTCGTCCAACGGTGTCGATGACACCCGCGATTCCAAGTCGGTCGGAGAAAGTGGCGTATCAACTCCAAACTTGGGCAACACAAGCGCGTCGTTGAATGGGGTATGCTCACTCCTCGTTACCTCGCTCGATGCAGGGGTGTCTGAATTGGACTCGTTGTTCATCGCGAGATCAGAGAGGCGCATCATATCGGTAGTCTGGAACGACGGCGCGTCGACAGTCGCGTTTACTGAAATGTCCGAGTCGCATCCTTTCGCTGGACTCGAACGGTGCCCACGGATGGGTGAGAATGTAGAGAGACGGAAGGATGAGCGACCCGAGCGCGAGGGCACCGAACGTCTGGAGGATGTCGAAGGCATGCGACGATGTCTTTGAGACGCACGCCAGGAGTTCTAAAAAGGAATGACATCAAACGCACGGGTGAAGGACAGGTACTTAGAGAGAGATCGAATGCAGACCTGAAGAAGACTTTGGCTGTAGGTTAGCGTAGACGTCGGACCAGTTTCAAGATTCGTGAGTTCTTCTGTTTCTTCTGGGAGTGCGGGGTCGATGGAGGAAGATCGCGAGATATTCAAGTTTATGCTTCCAAGAACGATAGACTGAGAGTCTCTGGAAGAACGACGGAGAGAAGTGGACAAGGAGGACGGAAGACGCGATGGTATGGTGGGCGTTTCGGTTGTGGAGTCTTGGGGAGCGCGAGAAAGGCTTGAAAACTGGGAGAAATATGTCACCGAAGTAGAAGAAGCCGAAGAAGAGGAAAAAGACGAGGAGAGTCTCAAGTCATCCGGAATAGAACGTCGTGGGCGAGATGCGAGTGAAGTGGCAAGCGTATCCAACGTCGATTCTCTCAGCTGACCTCCAAAAACGTCAACTTCTGCGGTATCTGGATTTCTGGCTAGACGGCGACGGGCGATGAGAGCGTCTAATGCGTCTTGCCTCTCGGAAGAAAGATCCTGACGAATGGACGAAATGTCGGAAGGTGAGGGAGTGATGATATTTGCATGTCGATCATCTTCATGGGCGAGCTTTTTCCAGAACTTGGATCGTTTCTGCTGAGACTTGAGTTCCTTTCGGATGCTGAGGGTCAGATTGAGTGCGGACTGGTAGTGCTCGGGGGTTCGTTCGTCCGTGATGATAGGCTTGAGTCTAGCCAAGAGGGTGGAACTGTCATGGAGTGCATCCTTGATAGCGTCCACAAGGATATGGTCCGGGGAACTACTTCCGTCCTGAATGGCTTGACAGATGACGTCGACGGCCGGACGGGGTAGACCGATGTCAACCAAAAGAGTGCAAAAACGCTCGTGCCTAGCCTCCAGTTTCTGGATGGTCCTAAAGTCGTCCATGCCGCGTTGTTGTTGGCGCGAACAAGCGAGCATTTCTGTGTAGAGTTCCATGCGAGCGTGGAGAAGATCCGTGCGATAGTCAGCCAAGTCCTGCTCAAGGGCGGAACGTTCGTCCTGGAGGTGAGTGAGCTGCGATTCCAGATCGACTATTCTGGCGTTCAACTCGTCGATATGGAGAGCCGAGTCCTTCGACGGGTCTGTGGGCGAAGCATAGAGTTCTCGGGCGGGGTCAAACGAGGGCAACGACGCATGGAGAGGCACGAAGACGGGTGCGACGACCGCCGACGGACCTGGCTGGAACAGCAACGTCGAGACGTCGCTCTCCGACTTTGTCTGGCGGTAAAGAATCCGGAAGAACTGCATGTCTGACGGCAGAAATCAAAGCCACGGTATTTATCATGTGGGCGGCTGACCTGGCAAAAGATAGCTTACCAGCACCCGTGACTATCATCCACCCGGTATTTATATGTTCAGCCTCACACCGAGCGCGATGACCGCCCGCCATGTCAGATATCCAGTCCTTGAACCAGCTCATTGCAGACAGAGCCCGCGAGCACCCCGACCTCCAGCTCCTTGCCATCCCGGACAAGGATCTCAACGTGAGTCTCCACTTTCGAATTGTCGCCCGGCTCACTCGTTCTCCAGTACATAAAATACACGACGGCCGAGCTGGATGCCGCTGCCTCTCTTCTCGCCAACCATCTCAGAGACACCGGTGCCCTCCCCGGTCGTACAAAGGGCGATGCAACGAGCAGACTCACCGTCGGTCTGTTGGGTGTGAGCAACATTGACTATGTCGTCACAGAGATGACCTTGTATCGCATGGGCTACTGTCCGTCGCTCTCTTCTCTCTAGATCACTTCCTTACCATTTCCCAGGTGTCCTCTTCCTTTCCCCAAACAATTCACCGCCTGCGATCGCACACCTTTTGACCGTCACTGATACTTCTCACATCGTCGTGCAGGATTCACTGTTTTCTTCAGCCACTGCCGCGCTCTCCCATCTCGCCGACCCCTCCTCTGTTTCAATCATAAACCAGCCTCCCTCAGACGTGTTCGGCCCTATTGCTCGTGCATCACACCCAGACAAGACACACTGGGACTCCCCTCTCAGTCCCGATGTCGAATTCCTCCTTCCCATCACCATCATTCATTCCAGTGGCTCTACTGGGTTCCCCAAACCCATCATTCAGACCAACAAGGCTGCTGTGGGGAACTGCAAGATGCATTTTGGCCTGACGAGTCTCACAACACTGCCACTATACCATGTCTGTTTGCTCATTTTCCACAGCAATATTTGCAACTCGAACTCGTTTAACAGGGTCATGGACACTCGAACTGGCTGCGAGCGTGGTATTCTGCGAAACCCCTCTATTTGTTTCCGACGGGATCTATTCCCCTCACCTCAGCGAACGTTATCAGGTTGCTCTCTCAAGCACCCGATATACGGGCACTTTATGGTGTTCCTCTCGCTCTGAAACTACTCGCAGAGACGCAAGAGGGTCTGCGCGTCTTAAAGAGTCTCAAGCTCGTCATGTTTGGCGGGAGCGCTTGCCCCGATGAACTAGGTGACTTGCTTGTTTCGGAAGGCGTTCCCTTGGTAGGCCATTATGGTCTCAGTGCGTTCATATCCATCATTCGCGTCTTATTTGAGTTTCTGAGACGTTCTTCAGCCGAAATGGGTCAGCTCATGACATCCTTTCGCGATTTCGATACCGACAGGGAATGGAACTGGGTTCGAGCAAAAGGTCCTCATGTCAAAACCGGAGTACACGAATATATGCGCTTTGAACCTCGTGGCGGTGACACTTTTGAGCTCTACATCCTCGACGGTTGGCACACCAAGGCAAGTTCCGCGCATACATGCTCTTCATCCTGTTCCAGACCATCCAGTAGGTGATGTCCAACCAACCAGATGGATCATATGCGACCAAGGATCTCTTTCTCAAGCATCCCACGATACCCGATGCCTACAAGTACATAGGCCGGATAGACGATACCCTCGTTATGGTACGCTCCCCTCCCCGTTTCATTCTCTCCACTCCAACGCCAAACAGGTCAATGGCGAAAAGACGAATCCCGTCCCCATCGAACTTACGCTCCGCTCGTCGCCCTACATCGCTGAAGCCATCGTTTTTGGCACTGGCCGCACGCAAATTGGCGCACTTATACTCCCCACCGAAGCCGCGCAGCACTTGTCGCATCAAGAATTTACCCGTCGTGTCGCGTCGATCGTCGCTCTCGCCAACGCTGACGCGCCCTCGCATTCCCAGCTCTCAGAGGAGGCGCTCGTGTTCTTGCCGTACGGGACGCCCATTCCGAGAGCAGACAAGGGAAGTATATTGCGGCCCAAGGTATATAAGGAATTCGTAACAGTGATCGAGGATGTATACAAGCGTCTCGAGGGGGAGGGGGAGTCGGAGGGCAAGAGGCGGGTAAAGGAAGACGAGGCCTGTTTAGTCGTGAGAGAGGTGATTAGGAGGACGGTCGAGAAGTCAAGCAGCGAGCTCGGAGATGACACTGACTTGTTTGAATTTGGACTCGATTCGTTGCAGTCAACGCGGATTCGAAATGCGATTCAGAGAGTGCGTGTCTACCGTCGCTTAGATCGTTCTTCCGGTCCGATAGAGCTGATGAATGAATCTTGTAGGAAATTGATCTAGGTGGTAAGAAGCTGTCTATCAATGCTGTCTTTGAACACCCATCGATCGCCAAGTATGTTGTTCCTTAGCCCCCCATTAATCATGCTCATCTCACACCTTTTTCGAGGCTGGCAAAACTCGTACTGTCGCTCTCCTCTGGCAAAGACACTGACGTCCTGCAGACCAACCCTCAAAAGCTCATGCTCGACTTGGTCGACAAATACGGTCACTTTACATACTCGCGCGGGGCACACACCGACGTGAATAGCAGCGACGGAACTACTCGTAAAACTGCGGTAAGCATGAGTTTTCTCGTGACTGGCCCACGCAATGGAGCTTGCACGTCTCATTCTGTCTGCTAGATTATTTTGACTGGCGCTACGGGCTCCCTCGGGTCCTACATCCTGGATGAACTCCTCGCCGACCCGAACGTGGAGACCGTTTACTGTCTCTGTCGCGCCAAGACCGACGCGGATGCGATGGATCGGGTTCTGGCGTCGATAAAGACGCGAAAGCTGTCGACACGCTTTTACTCCGATACGTCCAAGGGGATGAACGAACGTGTCGTCGCTCTCGCGGCGGATTTGCCTGCAGTCCGACTGGGTCTCGACGAGGCGCATTACCAAGAAATCACCAACCGGGTGACGGCAATCATTCATGTACGTATCCCCCCAGAGCTTTGAAGACACCATCCTTATCTCGCCTCTTTCAGAACGCGTGGGCCGTCAATTTCAACTTGGGCATATCCAGGTAAATCGCGCACTGCGATATCGGTGTGTTTACTAATTCAAACTAGTTTTGAGACGCACATTCGTGGTGCGGTAAATCTGATGCACCTCGCGCTCTCCTCACCACACGCGCAGCCCGCTAAATTTTTCTTTGCTTCGTCTGTCAGCGCTGTAGCAAACTGGTCTAAATCAGGATTAGTGCCCGAGGCAGTGACGGACGACCCAGCGGTCGCGCAGGAAATGGGATAGTAGGTCATCCTTAATTTTCGCTCACGCGCACTCGAAAGACGGTCTCCTTCTAGTGCACAGTCGAAATGGGTGACAGAGAAACTGTGTCAGATCGCGGCGCGCACGACGCCAATGCAGACAGTGGTTCTGCGTACGCCATCTCTGGTTGAGTGACGCGACAATATCTCATGTACCACCTTCGCAGGCATTGGACAGATGGTAGGCGATACGGTCAATGGGATTTGGAACGAATCGGAGGGAATTTCCCTCATCTTCAAGGTCCGTGTTAAATCCAATATTTAGTGTGCTCTTCCAGCCTCTCTTTCTAACCCGGGTGGACTTGAACACGCAGTGTGCGGATACGATTGGCATCCTCCCTGAGATCGATGAGCAGGTCTCGTGGCTCCCCGTCGACTACGCCGCGAAGAGCATCGTGGAAATCGTCAATCTCCCCAGTCAATCCTCAGCTGGCACCCGCTCACTTGTTGACTGTCCCGTCTATCATATCCTGCACCCAACGCGAATCCCCTGGTCTACTGTCGTCAAATTCCTTCGCGTTGCACATCTTCAATTTAGAACCTTCCCGCGACACGACTGGCTTAAGGTTCTCCGCGCGAGTGACACTGACGAACGCCGTAACCCCAGTCGCAAATTGTTGGCATTTTACGAAAGCAAGTATGGTAGTGAGGAGGAGCGAGTGAGGACGGGATTGTGCATGGAAAAGACGGTGGAAATGAGTCGGTGGCTGAGAGAAGTACCGGAAATTGAAGAGTCGCTCGTGGCGGCATGGGTTGCGGCGTGGAGGGAAACTGGATTTTTGCCAAAGGCATGAACGGTGCCGAAGAAGAATGATAGCAACCATGCGTGAAGTTGGATCTAATTATGCTTGACCGCTTGACGTTTCATGGGTACACGAAGGAATGTTATTGCATTATGCATACATCACACCAACATTGTTAGACTGAACCCCACCAGACCCAGGACTGTGAAAACGAGTGAGTAACAGTCGCATGACTCGGACAACCATTGCTTACGGTAACCTGTCACCTTCTCCAACGGCGTATGGAAATACACGCTCGTTGTCCCAAGCGCAAACAACCAGATTGCGACGAGACACACTGTCGCCGACACTGCCCATGTATGCGGCCGCGGCCACGGCGCAGCATGCAACGATGACGTCAACTGGTCCGCCAAAAACATGATCGACATGGTCAACAAGAACACGTGTCCCGACACGTCATGCCCTCTGCGCAACCTCGGTACCGTACTCCACGGCGCCTCTGGCAACACCAGCGGCGACGCAAACAGGGTTGGATGTGTCACTGGGGACAGTCGCACGTTGGAGTAGCACAAGTTGTGTGGGACGCTAAAGGCTGCGCCGGACGGGAGCGCGACGGTGCATTCGCCCCCCGAGAGCACGATGAACCTGTCGATGAGTGCAGGGCCAAAGAACCAGCTCGTGAATGCGAGCCAGACGAGCGAGGCGAGCGTCCATTGGAGCACGCGCCGAAGGGTTTGGGTGCGTCGGGGGGTCGTGAGCCAGAGGAAGAGGAAGGTGAAGGAAGTCCAGCCCCAGGCACGTTTGATGAACCAGACGTTGAGAAAGTTGGATTTGGTGGCGAAGTAGTCGGTTTTATGAAGAGGGTGAGGAAGGTGGGTGAGAAGAGGGTTGGAAGTGTCGAGGTAAGTGTTGTTCTTGACGGAGTAGACAGTGCCGAGGAAGAGGATGAGGGTGAGGGTTATAAGTGCGGCCTGTCGAGTATTGAAGCTGATGGGCATGTTTCGGAGGTAGTCGTGGTGATGGCACAAGGTCGAGTGCACGCAAATGAGTCCATGTATCCCGGGCCGAAAATGTTCCGGAGTCCGGAATCCTATTGCACTATCCTACGTAAATTTATTTCCTTAAAACTGGCTCCATCGCACAGACACCTTACACTTCGAGACACTCCGTCGCCACAGGCTCTTTTTCTTCATCTAATCCGTCTTTCCCCACTGACTCGCTCGACGGTGCTGCGATGTCCACATTAGACACCGGTCCCTGGAACCAGTGCATGCCCCCATACACCGGAAAATAATACCACACAACCGCAAGTAACAGCACCCCGCCCAATACAACCGATGTGTAGTTCATCGTGGCTGCTCCCGGGTTGCGACTAGTCGGGAAACAAAAGATCACGAGTATGAAGACCATGTACACGACCGCAATAGCTGCGATTGGACCGCCCTGTAACAATCGCGGTCAAGTAAACGCTGTTCTCTGTCATTGATAACTTACCAATCTCCCGACAGAAAACGGCCCATGCTTGAAATCGTTCCTAAATACGAACCTGGCGGTGATAGGTACGATATATGAAACATACGCGGCGGATACTGCGATTGTGAACGCAGCGTCGATCGCCGTCGTACCCAGCAATGCCAACAATCCAACAAAGAGCGCAAGTATGCAATTGAGCCACACCGTATTGACTGGTGTTCCTGTGTATCCGTTCAACTTGTACAGGAACTTTGACAAGGGTAACGCGCCATCCCTGGCGAATGCGAAGGTTTGGCGGGAGGCAACAAGTACCACCGAAGAGCCCACCATGTACCTGACAACGATATGGGAGCTTTCATACAGACTGCATAGAGTGACGTACTGCGCTAGGATAAGGAACGCCCAGAAGACTAGCGTCCATGATCGTCCGAACGAACTAAGAAATATCTCGGCCAAAGGTTGGCCCACAGAGCTGTCCAGAACATCGGAAAGGTTGGGTCCCATGCAAAATGCCAGCACCACGTTGACGACTGATGCCAATCTAAGACAGCCGCAATGAAAATGGGCATTAAACTTACCCCATCCTAGCACGCCTGCAGATACGATGGCATAAATCTTCGGAAATCAGGGGCTGGTACTCGCATATGCGGACAAGGTTGCTTACCATTCCCCAAGAACCAGCCGTCGTAGCGTGAGACGACTCTTCGCTGATATGCATCACAGCATCGTAACCGCCTCTTTGGCACTGAGAAAAAGGGGAGAGTATGAAGGAAATTAGCTCACCGATTGTCCAGTTAGGCGCGAGTAAACTAAGAATAAATGCAAGCGGATCTGGCCATCCGGAAACTACGAGGTGTCACTGATGGTTCCAATACCATGCCTGATACTCACGATTTGTGAAGTTTCCGAAGACATATGAGGCAGGATTCCTCGACTCGATGGGGGTTGCAAGCGGTAGCGCGAAGATAACCGCTAGACAGAGCCTGTCCACCACTCAGATTGTCAACATGCGAGGCTCGGAGTGCCACGTGAGCTTACAGGACGTTGCAAGCTATGTATAAGGCCTGCAATCTTGCAAGGAGTCTCGACCCAAAACTACAGAGGATGGCTTGTGAAAGTAGAATGGCAACATATATACCACTATGGCGGATACCATTATACCTGCTATCGAGGATGATGGTGAAGATACTCACTAGGATTGTCGGTTTGTCATAACATACTGCCCATGAGTACTTAGATTTGCTGCCGCTGCTATCTGGACGGTACACGCCCAGTTACACGCAGCTAAGTCAAGAGTTCATTCAGGATCATGACGGAAAAAAGTCCCACGGACCGGTTCCTGTGACCATGCAAATCGTATTGGCGTCTGAAAGAGCTTAAACGGTAGAACGAATACGAATACGCAGAACTCCACCTACATCCAACAATCCAGCACAAGATATTGCGGTATCGAGGCGGGGACAACTTGTATGTCAGGTAGTATAGCTGTGAAGCACAACAATTCACCGATTTTCCGCAATGATAATACCTAGACACATACCCAACCTGACGTTGGGGCAGAAGACGCCAGTTCAGCTAGTGCGATCCCAATACATAAGATGAACAGTGAAGAAAAGGCCCACTTGGCAATGTCAAAAACGCTAACATAGGCAACGAAATGAGTGACTTACACCCCACACCATTGACACAGCCCCTCCATTGGATATTGAACTTGAAAGCACGGGACTGTAGCACGACAGAGCGTAAGATACACCAAACGTAGTACATAGATGCACTACGCACGCGAGTGATGGCAATAGCCCAATAATACTGAAGGCGACTCCGAAAATCTAGGGAAAATTTCCCTCGATTGATAGGCCAAGATGACAAGTCAGTATGTCACCCACCTCAAAAGGTTTGAAAGCGCGTTTGAACTCTTGTTTGTATCCTAGAGTGGCCAACACTGCTTTATCCGACTCGTCCACTGTATGAGAGGCGGACATAGGGAGTTTGCGGGACCTGCAGCAGATGCCGCAATGGAGGGCCCGCTATATAGCCATGCTATCCAGGACCAAAGAGATATTATCCTGAGAAGATTGGGCAATTAGTACACCGGGGTGAAAGGGCGGCCGTGGTCCAGTCACTCCATAAGAATGGAAGACGTGAACTCCGCCGCAACTGCGTCGTGTGGATCGTACAGAGACCGAGGTGCCGATTCACCACAAACGTGATAGGCATCAGGCGAAGACAGACATGGGAATGTTCGAGTCCGGCATAAAGCAAGGCCGGCTGTAACTAGTCTGGTGACCGCATAGACGGGCTGGTCACCAGACTAGGCTGTAACGATCCCCATCATATGGAAACAGTTCAACTCCATACGGCATAGATGCACTACGGTTCTCAATAACCATAATGGAGTAGAAAATTATGATGATAACTAAATCGCCACATTAAGTGAAGCCGATCAATATCGAGGTATCAGCGTAAGAATCGGACTAAAGACTTGCTCTTCCGGCAGATAGGCCTGTCATTTAGCAGAGCCACCACCTAGGTGTCTGGCAATGTCATCGCAATTCTGGACGGGGAAAGTGCAGGCGCAGACTGCCGTATACCCATGGCGTGGACATGCGGTCTCCGTATCGCAACATTAATGTTCCGGTCCAAGATCAACGTAGCTGCTGGAAGTAAGGACGTAGTCCTTAAATCGTACAAATCCAAAACTCGATCGTGAAAAACCGAACGTGCATGAGGCGGTTTCAAGTCGAATTTCGTCCAATCTCCCCAGCACAGCCACCTATCATACAGATCAAAAAAATCATCCTACAAAAACGGTTTCATACAGATTGTTGTGTCAGTACATTATTCTCTAAATCGTTCAAAACATCAGGATGCCAACGCGTGGCATGGACTGATTTGTGGCATTGACTCGAATCACGGAAATGTGGTGAAGCGCCACTGAAGCTCTCTTCGATACTCATCCATTGTTTCAGGTACCTCAAGCATGTCCAAAATTCTCAGAGCACCTCAGTGAACGTGAAGAAATTCGATAGCTGAGGTGAGACAACCGAGGCAGAGAAGGTAGTAGATAGAGGCCAGGAAGGATTGAACCGAGTTTCAAGTGTTATCGCAACCAAGACGTTGCCTTAGATTTGCACCGCACATCAGGAAAAACGGTGTCACGACTCCCGCTTATCCAACGGCATGCTCATAATCCAGCTCGTCCTTGCCCACATATCCATTTGACGACACCGTCTTTGGCACAGTAGACGTTGGTCCTTGGAACCAGTGTGCACCTCCATACACCGGGAAATAATACCACGCAATCGCGAGGACCATTACCCCGCCCAATACGACCGACGTGTAGTTCATCGAATTCGCCTGTGGCCCGGGGCTGGCCGGGAAACACAGAATGACAAGCATGAAGAGCATATAGATGACGGCGACGGCTGCGATTGGACCACCCTGCAGCAATGCCATTGATTAGTTCGGCAACACCTGACAGCGAACTGGGCTCACCATTCTTCCGACAGAGAACGGCCCAGGCTTGAAGTCGTTCTGGAACGCAAACCTCGCCACAATAGGTATGATATAGGCCACGTACGTCGCCGTCACCGCAATTGTGAACACAGCGCTGACCGCCGTTGGACCCAATAGCGCCAGGAGTCCTACGAGGAGCGCAAGGAAACTATCGAACCAAACAGCATTGACCGGTGTGCCCGTGTACCTATTCATCCTGTAGAGTAAGTTGGACAATGGAAGTGCGCCGTCCCTGGCAAATGCAAACGACTGGCGGGACGCGACGAGGAGTTGGGAGGAACCCATCATGTACCTCAGAACGGTATGACGGTTGAACACACGGGAAAGTAGCGGCCAAGTAACTCACTGGACTGTGATGATGAATGACCACAGGACTAGTGTCCATGACTGCCCAAACGAACTCAAAAAAATTTGGGCCAACGGTTGACCTGCGGGGCTATCCAGGATATCGGCAGGGCCAGGCATGCAAAATGCCAGTACTACATTGATGACTGATGCCGACCTAAGAATTTTAGACGACACAAAAGAGTATTATTAGACTCACCCCATCCCAGTACACCCGCGATTGCGATGGCACCAATCTTGTGAGGTTTCGTAATTGGCACCTTCAGATGGGGATGAACTGAGACATACCATTCCCCAAGGAGCAGCAATTGCAGCGTTACTCGACTCTTCGCTAATGTGTATTGTCGCATCGTAACCGCCTTCAAAGAAATGTATAGCTTGGACTGGAACGAGATCGCCAGTTGCGAAAAAACTCACTGATTGTCCAATTAGGCGCCAGCAGACCAAGAACGAATGCGAATACGTCTGACCATCCGGAAACTAAAACATGATAAATACATGACAATTTCGGAAAGCCCCATTAGAGTGTCACCGTTGTTGAAGTTCCCGAAGACATATGAGGAAGGATTCTTTAACTCTCTAGGCGTGGCTATCGGAAGCGCAATAATGACTGCGATACACAGCCTATTGTCCGCATCTCAGGCCGTATTGCGCGTATGGATATGCTTCGCACTCACAGAATGTTGCATAGTATATATGCTCCTGATAACCTCGCAAGTACTTTTGTGGCAAGACTACAAACAATGGCTTGACTGATAACAATTGCAGCGTAAATCCCGCTATCGTGGACCCGTTCACGTCCAGTCGAGTGATTCTGATCAAGTCACTCACTAGGACTGGCTGTTTGTCATAACTAACTGCCCATTGGAACCTATATTCGCCGCGGCAGCAATCTGGAGAGCACATCCCCAGTCGATCGAAGCTGAGGCATTTTCCTATTGAATGAACAGGGGAAGGAGCAACCATGCATACCTACTGAAGTGGCCGTACCAATCGTGCTTGCATCTAGAACCACTTAGCATTCACCAAAAGAAAACAAAGACTCGAAGAGACTCACAACCGACAATCCAACACAAGACATTGCGACATCGACGTGACGATAGCGTGTACGTCAGGTAGTACAACTGCGAGGTATATCATTTGAAACCATTGTAATAAGGAAAAGGTTGAACCTAAATACGTACCCCGCCGGAGGTCGGCGCCGAGGACGCCAACTCGCCGAGCGCGATCCCAATAAACAGGATGAAAACCGACGCAAAGGCCCACTAAGTGTGGTTAAGGGAAAGCACTGAGAGATCAGACGTCTTACGTACGCCCCACACCATCGATACGGGCCCCCCATTCGATATCGAACTCGAAAGCACGGAACTACAGATTGCAGAAAGTATGAGAGAAAGTTTAGCGCATGGAAGTTGAAACGCACGCTATTGATGGAAGCAATCCGATGATACTGAATGCAACTCCAAAAACCTAGTAGGATCTCTCTCAATTGATGTACAAGTATCATGATATAACAATATCTAACTCACTTCGAGGGGCCTAAAAGCTCGCTTGAACTCCTGTTTGTATCCTAAACTTGCTAGTACTGCTTCATCCGACTCCTCCACTGTACGAGCAACTGTCATGGTGAGCATGCGGGACTTTCCTATACACGTTGTTGCGAGCCCACTATATCGCTCCGCTATCTGAAACCGAGGAATTATCCTGAGAGCTACGCCGAGTCAATAGACAGCAACTAGAATGGCGATGACGGCCCGAATAACCCGATGTGTTATGAAGACAGGAGGTGATGAAACCAATGAAGCCATCGTACCGTACGAAAGTTCTCGATGAACCTCGGATGAGTGCTGCACAGGTTCTCAGATAGCACGGTGTGGCGACAAGAAAGCGAAACCTGTGCTTTTAGCTAAGAGGTACTAGTACAAAACAAACCTTCGGAGCCCGCTGTATAGCCGCTTCTGGCGTATGCCATGGAGCGAACCGGAATGAACCGAATATCCTGCAAATTTTTACTAATGATTCACTAAGGATTTGAAAGGTTTCGTAAGATAGAAAGGTAGAAGACATGTATAGAATGAACTCGCCACTTCAAGGAGTTGTCGCCATGGCAGTTGTCGTTTGAGTTTCCCGAATTAGAGCGACCGTATTAGCTGCGTCTGAGTCGCCAAGTCGTATCGATCCCGTCATATCAATTACGCTAACACTGCGTGATAGGGGTCCAGAATTCTGGTCTGGCAAGTTACACCAATCCGATCAACGTTACAGAGTTCATGAATAAATTGTACGTACCTAGTTAGTTCAACTTGAATGAGCCAAAGGCCCCAAGTTGACAACATTGTCAGTGCTCCCGCCCTAACGAAAGGAGCTCTTAAATGGTTAACTTGCATGATCAATCCTATGGGACAAGATCACTGGCCCGGGCGTCCGCTGAACCGTTAAAAACTAGGATGGGCCCAACACCAGTCTGAAAGAATCAAAGTTCAAAAAGTTCCCTGCTTGTAGAATTAACGGACTTAGTAGAGCTAAAAGCTACTTTTATCTCGGTAGTAAACAGTGCCGGCTGGCCGCAAAAGCATTTCCGCGGTGATCGTATCGGATAAGCTGCCACGTCATATCCGACAGATAATCAATTCATGATGGTCTTGATTCTTCCCAATCACCTTGCATGCGATAGTTGAGGCTGTAGTCATCGGGAACGATTTTGATTGAACAAATTTCGGCGGAAATTAGTCACATACTTGTAATCGGGTCAGAAGCTCAAGCTGATTCCAGTGCAAAATCGACCGACTTATTCCCCCAGAAACTTCCGTCTGGCGTGTCAATGCAGAGAATGATTGTACAATTGATGGCTAAAGAGTGCAAGTAATGACAATGAAGCAAATGGCGATTAGTAAGTACTAGTATAATGACGAGCCTCTGACATTTACATCTCCAGATCATCCTCGGCGCTGACACGGCGGTAGCCACCAGCCCTCGTTCTGCGAATGAAACGACGCAGTAATATGAATCGTGTGCCACCGCAAATATATACAGCACAAGGCACAGTCAACATAAACAGGACGATACCAGCGTACGTCAGAAACAGCGACGACCTGGAGGTCTTTGTACTCTTCACCACAGCGGGACTAACGATTATTGTAGAGGACACGTCCATAAGAGTAGGCTCATCTTCAGGGTCCTGTCGGATAAACAACAATATTTTATTATCGACGTGAACCTAAAACACAGACGGCCGAACTATAGCTCAGCATGGAGCGGTACCTGGTTTCCTTCCGAGTCAATAACAGGTTCCACAGGCAACTACAGGATCCTCGTCAGTTAGCAATAACATTCTTGGCTATTTCGACATACCTCTCCAGTGTCATATATGACAACGTCCTCCAATGGCCGATCATTGGGACTCTTAGCAACATCCTCTGAACGGTCGATGAGTGACAGGTCGCATGCTGAACATATCAGACACTCACCGATTGCATAGACGACATCCATCCCTTCCAGGACCTTGCCAAAAACAACCTACGAACATCATAGTCAACGCTGAACAAGACAGAAGGCTATGGCAACCAACATGTTTACCGTCTAACCAATTAGTGATAGCTGTGCAGATGAACTAAATGATGGATTAGTCTACGATATATTTCAACGTAGTGAGCCTTACAAATTGGGAACCTAAACAGGAAATGTATGAGATTCTGAGATAGTTTCCAACATCCCTAAGAGAACGCACCATTCGTATCCTTGCCTGCGTTAGCCATGGAAAGTGTTCCGGGACCAGTGTGCTTGAGTTTACTGCAAACCCATTTAGCCGAGAGAAAAAAAAGAGAAAGAAAAGAAAGACACAGAGACAGAAAAAAGGTGATCTTCGGAACTCACAAGTTCTCATCCTTGAACCTGTCACCGTAGATGGACTAGCGCGAAGAAATAAGGTTGATTGAACAAGATAATTTTGAAGGTGCAAACCTTGCCACCAGTACCATCGCCACGAGCTACAGGTACAAAAAACATGCTCAGATACGCGCATTGTATGTACGAAATCCAGCACATACTGAAGTCACCACCCTGGATCCTGAGAGGAAACACGTTA
The DNA here is from genome assembly GCA_038089855.1 of Royoungia palumana. NCBI lineage: Eukaryota > Fungi > Basidiomycota > Agaricomycetes > Boletales > Boletaceae > Royoungia > Royoungia palumana. The sequence goes on from JBBPLQ010000144.1 coordinate 42,312, forward strand.
CGGCACTGTAGAAACACGATAGACCAGAGAGCGTACATGAAGTTTTTAATGACACGGTGGAACTTGGAGCCTTTGTATCCATAACCGAGTTCCTCACCATGCTTGTCTACCCCCGTAGTCAAAGCGCGGAAGTTTTCAGCAGTCTTGGGGACGGTCTACGAAATGAGATCGAGTCAAACCCGAAAAGTGATACAGGAAGTGGTGAACATACGCCGCCATACAAGCCCATCACAACTTGCAAAGATTCTTTGAGCCTTTTGGCGCATCTAAGCATTCTCACAAGACGCTTACCTCGTCCCAACTCCTTGTCACCATGCTTGATGTCAAAGTAGACCTTGTTGGTGATCTTTGGACCTTTCGCGGCATCTGCGGATTGTGCGCAGAAAAAGGCGGCAACGGAAACTATAATAAACGCGAGAGAGATGCGACCAAACATGAGGACCAGGTCAGTTCAAGGTGTGTGAGAAATGCAGACGTGTTCGTCGCGGTGTAGAGTAACAAAGTTGGTGCGAAGAAACTGCCTTTTCTGTTGAACTACACTTTTCTCGGCTTCTGCAGCTCCAGACTGACAAGATATGGATGATGGTCTTGTCCTGAATATCGCTGCGGAGCGTGGCGCACCTGGTGCAGCAAAACACCTCTCGAGCAAAAAGTCTGGCAGATGGACTGATCGGTGAGCATCATATTGTCTTGCATGAAGGCCTTCCGAACTCGCCGCAGGTTGAAGACCAAACGAACGCAGAAGCGGAAGGCCAAGGCGTTAGTGCATCAGACCTCTCAATCTACAACTCCAGATGCTCCAGTCGAAGACTCTGATATAGATGAGGAGGACTCTCGGCCAGCAAAGCGATCTCGGCTCACCCAACAGGTGGATCGAGGTACCGTGTCTGCGGGTCCACGGCCTCCCGGCTTGTCCAAACCCACGACACAGATCATATCATCCTTGTTCTCGTACAATCCTAAAGTCGATGCCCCGGAACCCAAAATCGTTCGTAAACCTTCTCAGCCGAGTAACGCCCCACTCGCATTTTCTGGGTTCTTGGAACTCGGCCTCCATCCACTTTTGGTTTCCCATCTCGAGTCCAAGATGGGGGTAACGAAGCCAACGTCTATTCAACGAGCCACTCTTCCAGTGTTTACCAGCCCTCCATCTCAAAACATGACAGAACCAGACGTCTTCATCCAATCCCAGACGGGATCTGGGAAGACCCTTTCCTTCCTCCTCCCCATCATTCACGACCTTCTCCCCTTGAGTACCCACTCCTATATCGACCGATCTATAGGTACCCTCGCCGTGATCATTGCTCCTACTCGCGAGCTCGCAAAACAAATCTCGGACGTCCTCGAATCCCTTCTGGCACTTAAGCTCAGACCTGATGGTGAAGCAGACGATGTCGATTCGCCGACGCGGTATACGCGCTGGCTTGTCTCGGGCTTGCTTTCTGGTGGGGCTACTCGCACTCACGAAAAAGCGCGCTTGAGGAAAGGTATTCCGATACTTGTATCGACACCGGGACGGTTACTTGACCATTTGCAGAACACATCATCGTTCAATGTTGGCAAATGCAAATGGCTGGTGCTCGACGAAGCGGACCGATTGATGGAACTTGGCTTTGAGGAGACGATCAAGGGTATCATTCAGGGGTTGGATGGGCGGCGAAAGTTGGCCATCCAGGCCATCAAGGAGGGAAAAAGTTCGGAAATTGGCGGTTGGGATTGGCAACGGAGAAGACGAACCATACTTTGCTCCGCAACGATACGGGAAGATGTCCAGAAACTGGCTGGAACGACACTAGTGAATCCTATCATGATCAAAGCGTTCGACACGCAGAAAGAAGAGTCTCCACATCAACAAACCGACACCTGTCTGGCTTCCTCTCCTGAAAAATTCACACCACCTACCCAACTTACCCAGAAGTACGTCATAGTGCCTCTCAAACTGCGTCTCGTTGCACTCGTTGCCCTCCTGCGCTCGATCTTGGCGCAACACCAAACAAAAAAAGGTTCGAAAATCATCGTCTTCCTTAGCTGTACAGACTCCGTCGATTTTCACTGGCGATTATTGGGTGGTGCGAAGATGAGAGACGGTGCATCCGAATCAGCAGGCTCGGATTTAGATAGTGAAACGTCCGACCGTAATGAGCTTTCGAAAGACGAAGGTGGCGAGAAAGATAAACAAGTTTTCGTGCAATCACCCCTTCTGCCAGATACCCATATCTATCGGCTCCACGGTTCTCTCCCTACGTCAGTTCGTCTTACCTCTCTACGGGGCTTCTCATCTACCACGTCCGGCAAAAGTAAGCAGCCTCTCGCATCCTCTGTCCTTTTCTGTACATCCGTTGCCTCTCGTGGTCTCGACCTACCTCTCGTACAGACAGTCATCCAATACGACTTGCCCACTGAAGGCGGTGCGACCGAGTACGTTCACCGAGTTGGGCGTACTGCACGTGCTGGGAAGGGTGGAGAGGCGTGGAGTATAGTCGCGCCCAGCGAATCCGAGTGGGTGGAGTGGGTGGAAGGGAAGATGCGAGGAGACCTAGCCAATCAATCAGACGAAAATTCCAAGGGAAATGTCTCACTCGAGGGAACGAGCGTCGAGGCCGTGTTAGCTAAAGGTTTCGGAGGTAAAAGTTCCGAATACGAAGCCCGCGCGACCGATGTGCAGCTCACGTTCGAACGGTGGGTGTTGCAAAGAAAGAAGGTGAGTATCCGTTTCTTCCCTGCACCTTGCCTTGTCTTGTCTCACGTCGATTTATGAAGCACTCGGAACTGGCGCGAAGGGCTTTCCTGTCGCATATGAGAGCCTATTCAACCCACCCAACAGCCGAAAAACATATGTTCCATGTTCGCAACCTGCACATCGGACATTTAGCAAAAGCCTTTGCGCTTCGAGACGCACCGACCACCGTCACGGACGGCGGGAGGAAAGGTAGCCGTTTCAAGGCCGCGAAGCCCAAACTTCCAAAGCCCGCTCGTGTAGTCAGCGGTCAAAAACCACGCGATCTGGGTGTGTCTGAACATACAGGGGACACGGAAAGACGAATGATGGAGGTCGTTCGTGCGCAGGGTAGGATGTCGAAAAAGGGAGGGAAAATGATTAGCAGTGGGACAGTCGAATTCCAGATTGTATCGGGTGCTTCTTTGGAGAAGCTTGTACACGGTCATTGACCATAGTCATCTGTCACTCCGGGCCTGACAAACAAAATGAGGAAACATGCGGATTGACAAGGGTGTTTGCAGAGTTGTGATGTGGACCCATCGGAAAAATTATCAGACGTGTGCAAGCTGATCTAGTCGCGCTTGGTATCGAGTGACTTCCACTCTCGAGAGAAGTTACAGAGCCTGCCATTCAACTGACCCATACTGGAGGACATGAGCTGCATCGAGATCCAAGCGAAGAACGTGAAGAACTAACATGACGGCGCTTGGAGCAGGCCAACTCACGAGTCACGATGGATAATATTGCTCGATGGGTAAGCTACATTCTATTCTACCATGGGATGCTCTCTTATAGGCCAGCACGCTGAAAAGCAGAACTTCTTGACGTTACAGAAGACGATAAGGGTGGAAAAGACGCGTTCATCAAGCGTATTGACTCTCGGACTCGTGCATGAGATCGGCATTGCCGCATCGCGTCTAGAAACATCCAAAAATCAAGAAAATAAAAGAAATCACATTGCCTCTATACTTTCCAATGAAGATTCCATTTGCTCCGATGACCTGGATCCGTGGTATCAGTACATTGTCATGCCTGTCCTTCGCCACTTTGATGAACCAAATTTCACCACACGTGGTGAAGCTGTCAATTTCGTGAACCAGACTCTAGAAGCCAGTTCCTTGCTCCCTCGCATATGTGTCTTCTGACTATCGAGTGCAAGGGCTCGTGTATATGCACCAATAAAATGTGGCACATCGGTGGGCATATTTCGCGCTTCCAAGGGCTTCTGATCGCAATTTTGATAGGGATTGCGCTGCAGAGAATATCATGACGGATGCTTCAAATATCTACAAAGATGTCTGGCAACCGATGAATCCCTGGTTAACGCGCAATGACAAAGATGATCCGTATCTTAGCTGCAGGCCTGCAGAAGCCGAAATTAAATATTATTTCATCGATTTCCCGAGCAGTCTTCAGCAGCATCTTATGACCCATTCAGGCTAGACATGTATTACCTTGGACACGTCATATCCCCTCCCGAACTTGAAGCTCACTTTTTTCGACAGGAATCTAAAGGCATGGATGGGTTAGGTGATCTTGCTCGCTTGATGACGAAGTCAGACCCGAACGACCGACTTACCGCTGAGGAAGCTCTAAAGATCTGGAATAGTTTGCAATCCCTTCCCTCAGTACCTCCCCGGTGGACGAGGCTGCGATCTTCCAGAGAAGAAAACCCAATCGAGCGCATCATGAATGATGCGCTGGACGTTGTTGGCATGGTCCGGGGATCCATGGGGATCTAAACAGAAATTATCTGTAATGCACATACTTTAAGCACAGCTTGACAGCACCATCCGCATCATGATGATGCTCCACAAGGCGAGTTCGTCTTGAAGTTCTTCCCGCAAAACTTTTGTCTTATGAAGAGACACAAAGAGACACGAGGCCACAATAAAATCATATCACTACATCCATGTTTCCACAACACCAAGTATCAATTGTATCCTGTTTCATCAAAGAGCTTATATTTGTATGTTATATTCACCGAAATACTATTCATTGCGCGCTGAACGATCGTTCTGCCCTTGGGAACAACTCCTGCGTGTCCTGTTCCTACGTTGCTTCTTAGGGCTCGACCTCAGCGTCTGTCCATGCCAGATTGACTCGTTGCTGATATATATATAAGAGCGGGTAGATGACGCCCTACTCCACTGGTTAGGCTCGATATCATTCACGAGATTTAGGTCCCCTTGAACAACTACAAAGGATCTATTACAACTTTCCTCCATGCATATATTCTGTTCCAAATGATCTTACGGTGAGAATCACTGTCTCTCAACATATATTTGCCACAAACTGAATCGAATTCGAGGAGGTCTTGCGCTGCGGATCATGCTTACCAGTGGTAACAACTACAACAATCGCTTTTGATCGCTAATGGGACGCACCTTGGAAAACGTATTCAAGAGTCAATCTAGAGGCATATGGACTGAATACTCGTAGTACACTTTGGATGAGGTTAACAACTCCGATTACTATGCTTCCGCCCCAGCTCATGCTGTAGGTGATCAGCCCAAAACGATCCTCCTCCACTCCCTATTTTCTACACTTATCCAGTCCACTTCCTGAACCTCAGTTTTCCCTACCCGGTA